>JACXIM010000128.1:1275513-1498794 GCA_014737505.1 Bombus sibiricus | reverse complement strand
TTTTTTTTTTTTTTTTTCTGTAGAACAGTTCAACATCGAATTTCTTCTCACGGTACTGTTCAACTCGTAGTTCAACTCGTGAACCATTCGTCGGAAGAACCGTGCACACACGTTTTCAAATCTCCCCGCAGACATACTACACATACACGAACACATATACATACGATGTACACGCGTTTACACATCCTCACCGTGCAAATTCACATACGTAACGTACACATGCTCACACACGTACCATTCGAACGTAAAAAGAAAAAAAAAAAAAGAAAAATGGCAACATAGGAAAAAAAATATCAGAAAACCGAGAATATTTAGGTCTTATAATTATCGTCTTGCTGTACCTACGTTAAATGAATGGAAAGCCGTGTATTACTTCAAGAGTTTCTTCGATGTAAATATTAACACTACGTAACGTTAACATTGCTCAGTGAGCGAGGGACCGCGGCGATCGATCGATCGAGTATAATTAATCGAGAGGCGACTTTGTTGATCGCTCGATTGATTGGTCGGTCGTGGAGAGAGCGGCGGTTCCTCGCGTGCCGCTGGATGATACCTAATTAATGTAATGCTAGAACGATAAGAGAGCGTAGCTGTCCTTCAATACCTACCTACCACGTTAAGAGTAATAAAAGTAACGGAATAATGGAGTCTCGTGTCTACTGACTATTTCAAGAATTAGTATTATACCGTACGATGAAAAAGGTGACGACGACGAGGGTGGCGATTGACGATGACATTGACAGGCGAAAAGTTAATCCATTGACAATGAATGTAAATGTATCCATTTTCGAAACTTGATGTAGAATTATACTCATAAGCTATATCTATGATATACAAACGAAATAAAAGCGTATAGTAAATTATAGGGTGCATCAATCTCTACGAGCCCTTTGCTTCCAAAAGTGTCTCCTATTCGAAACAAATTTCATGATATCCAAAGATATGTCCTTCGATACTATCTATTTATTTATAATCCTGTTACGCAAGAAAGAGAAGATTAGACGCAAATATCGCATTCGACCGAACTCGTTTAAAAAATTCAAATGTTCATTCGCATGCTTGTTTTCTTTCTTGCTTTTTGATATTTCCAGCGAAAGGTGGCGAAACGTCAAACGGCCCGCGATTTCTGTCGATTCTCTCAGGCTAATTCCGAGAGTATCCAAGTTTACGTCTCGATTGCCCGTTTCCAGTCACTGGGGTGTTATAGCGGAGCCCTCGCAAAACTCACCCTATCTCCACGCATTTTCGCCACTTTTACGCTCAGAGGGGCGGAACATTGAAATGGAAGCATCGAGTGGTCGCGTATGGCTGCAGATATTCCGAAATAACCGTATCGGTTTATACGCCATGGTTCCCCAGGTTCTCCTCCGATGCGACAGTCACCCATTTACCTCACAATCCTCATGTCCATTCAGCGTCCTTAACTTGTAGGTACCATTGTTCGATCTGCACGGTTCAGCTTCTCAGAACTTTTATCTCCTTTTTCCGCGGCGATTCGGAAATAATAACGACGTCAGTAAATTAATTAAAAAGTTGATCGCGTCAACGGTCTCAGTTGCCAATGAACGAAATTCTAATGTTGTTTATTAAATTATGTTGGACAAATTAATATACAAGAGAAGTATACGTAAAGATTTTTCATATATAACCCGGATATATTTGTCTATTAATTGGTAGTCATGTAGAATTTGTATTTAATATACAGAAAGCACATTTTAATTATAATAAAAACTAGCCGCAAACGGAGGTCAAAGGAAGCTTATCGATTTGCATGTTTTCACACTATCGTGCACCGCAACCCACCAGGATTACTAACAGTTTTATACTTCTATTTCTTCGAAGCTTATTTTCTGATCACGTTAAAAGCTTTCTATAAAACGACGTAATACAAAGCGATTTGAAACAGAGCGGCGAAAACGATAGGTTGCGATACAGAGCAGATACGATGCAATTTCGTTTCCAGCCACTGTCGAAACAATGGCCATGCAACATCGCGCAACTTTCCGGGTTGTTCCTTTTTTGCATCGTGAGATGTGCAAGTTTCGGACCCGGAATAAGCGGAAGTCTGGCCATCTTGAACGAAAGGTTGTTCAGGTGTCGTTAAAAACGGTGGATGGACGCGAACAGTACGAAAACAACCGTAAAATTACCGTGTACAACTCGGCGTGTAACGTGCAGCGGTGGTTCGACAAATTTACGGCCTTCGAGTATCGTCGATGAAGAACTCGTAAACGCCATATAATTGCGTGTAAACGTTTTTGTCGTCGCGCTACGGTTCACCAGCAACGTGGAGAACGGAAGGTCGATTACAGCGAAGCAACGTTCCTGGTAAATCTTCGAATTTGTGTAACGCGAGACTGTGATTTTCGAGCGATTATACGAAACCACTTTTGACTGGTAGAAACGAAAGCTCAAAGTGGAGTGGCGCACCGTTTATTTTAATGAATCGTTGCCGCTTCGATCTACTTATCTCGACGTCTACTCCTATTACGTTTCTTTTAAAAAATCTTCGTCTTTTCTTATAAACAAAAATTTATATTTACACCAACGAACTTCTACCGCAGAGAGGAATAGTTCTACGAAGAATTAAGACAGAAATCATACTATAAATTACGTAAACTTCACTGAAAATATCAGACATCGAACTACTCGGTACCTTACCCCTTACAACTCAATCGTTAAGACGCGAATTTAACCGATCGCAAAGAAACCATCTCGATCGAGCATTTGCCGATGCAATCGCATTCGAACGAATCATCGCAAAAAAGAATTATTCACGTTAACTTTGCTTTCTGGCCGAGCATCCACGGCACCAGTAAAATATCGATTACTTCGTTGAAACGGGATCCTTGGAAAATTGTCTAACGGAGAACCGATTCAGCCGACAAAAACAAATATAATAAAAATACTGGCAACTACGTGGAAAACGAAAATCATTGCTAATTATATCGAATTATAATTTTCCGCGAACAGGTTCTATGGAATGCGCGAAACGCTCATTATCCTTGTGCCGGCGAAGCTAGGCTCGCGTTCACCTATCGCTGCATATAATTCCCCATTTCCAATTATCTGTATCTCGTCAACAGTGTATCCTACGTTTAACGGGCGAGTTCGTACGCACCGGCTGAAACGAATGGCTGAACATGCGTTGACACCCACCCTTATCGCCTGGATATATCGAGCACCGGACGATTACCAGGATTTACCGACGTGACTGGACCCCACGTATTAATTCTTGCCTAGCCGGACAGATGAAAAAGTCTGTTTAATGTAAGGAGCAATTAAGAGTGTCGCGACCGACCAGGAAGCTGAATTAATAAAACGCGCAATTTACGGAAGACGTTTGGAAAATTTAATTGCCGGTTCTCGCTGAACATGAGGGAAAACCATGCTAATCTCTTGGCTCGCCGAGGCAACCCGCGCGTTGCAAAGATTGTAAGGGCGAATAGAAGTCGCGAAGGTACAAACTGTTTGTGTTAATTATCTATTATTAGTTGATCTTGCCGAATTGGGATTTTGCCGCGACCGATGAGAAGGCTAAATCTATTGAAATAAAACTGGCAATTTACAGTTTTGTTGAATTTGGCGGGGAGGTTTGTTAATCTCCTGGCTCGTGGAAGCAACGTAGAAGTTGCAAAAATTGTAAGGATTAATAGGCTGTGAAAGTTAATAATAGTTAAGTGGATATTAAATCGCTTACTGATAATTCTTAAGATGTTCATTTTTGCTAGATCGAACATTTCGATAGCGAGCTGACACTTTTTCGTTTGGAAAATTTAGTTGCCGGTTCTCGCTGAACATGAGGCAAAACCTTGTTAATCTCTTGGCTCGCCGAGGCAACCCGCGCGTTGCAAAGATTGTAAGGGCGAATAAAAGTCGCGATATTATTAGTTGATCTTGCCGAATTGGGATTTTGCCGCGACCGATGAGAAGGCTAAATCTATTGAAATAAAACTGGCAATTTACAGTTTTGTTGAATTTGGCGGGGAGGTTTGTTAATCTCCTGGCTCGTGGAAGCAACGTAGAAGTTGCAAAAATTGTAAGGATTAATAGGCTGTGGAAGTTAATAATAGTTAAGTGGATATTAAATCACTTACTGATAATTCTTAAGATGTTCATTTTTGCTAGATCGAACATTTCGATAGCGAGCTGACACTTTTTCGTTTGGAAAATTTAGTTGCCGGTTCTCGCTGAACATGAGGCAAAACCTTGTTAATCTCTTGGCTCGCCGAGGCAACCCGCGCGTTGCAAAGATTGTAACGATGAATAGAAGTCGCGAAAGGTACAAGCTGTTTATGTTAATTATCTATTATTAGTTGATCTTGCCGAATTGGGATTTTGCCGCGACCGATGAGAAGGCTAAATCAATAGAAATAAAACTGGCAATGTACAGTTTTGTTGAATTTGGAGTTGGAAAAATTGTAAGAATTAATAGGCCGTGAAAGTTAAGAACTATTCGTGTTAAATTGCTTACTGATAATTCTTAAGATGTTCATTTTTGCTAGATCGAACATTTCGATAGCGAGCTGAAATTTTGTCCAGTGACATGAATTATATGCTATAGATTGATGTATAGGGATTCGTGTATGAAATATGTCGAATAATAGAATGTTTAGCAGCATGAACGGACGGATAAAAAGAAAGTCATAGAAAAGACCCTCGCATTCACGCGATTTAAATCCCTTCGAGTTTTCCTGGAGGGGTAGCATAAAGCTCTTACATATGCAATCCTATAAAGGACAAGATGAAGGACGTCCTATTACGATCTAACAAAATATGTGTATTTACATGTATATTTTACACAGATTTAATAACATCGTTCTTCCACGCGATCGATCCACTTTTGGATTTCATTTGATTTAAAATTTGGATAGTGGTCGATTACTCTTACAGAATTATTTCAGAGAATAGAAGTTCTTCGCATCTGATAAACTCGACTTTTCTCAACAAATAACGTTTCTACATCGCCACGTTTCTATTGAATTAATTATAACGCGAAAACAGAGAACAAAGAAGTTTAAGTATATGAAAAATAAGAAAAACCAAAGGACACAGAATATCAAGTTTCCTTCAACATCAGCGATGTTGATATTTCCAGGCTCTCGCAATCTATCCTTGAATACCAGTTTGTAAATGCGAAGAAATCTGCCAACTCGTCGAAGACGCGTTCAAAAACGTACGTCAACGTGCCCTTTCGATATCCAACGACCACGACAACGAGCAAACGAAATCTCGTTTAGCCCTAGGAATATGGTGGAACGCAGAGAGCGGTAACTCATCGGATCAGTGGCGAGTATTGCGCGTGCTGGAATCTTATTTTCCATGGTGGAGAACGGGCCGGACCGGCATTGTTCCCGTAGCCGAATGAAACGGATCCTGCGCTATCCGCGGGCTCTTTGTCCCTATCCCGGTGTTTCCAGAGAGGGTCGTGCCTGTTCTCTCGGGGAGCAACGGCATTGGCAATCTGCGAGACTGGTGTAAGCCACGCGGATGGAATATTAATTCGTGGGGTTAGGGCTTCTGGTACGTGCGTGTACCTAGCGTTACGCACACGTTGCCGTGCTCGTGACTGCTCGTATATCCACGTCGCTGCGAAAATATATATGCTCCGGGCGTGCGAGACTTCCATCCCGTTTTTCCTTCCCTTAGTTATTGGTTTCGTCGACCGGATAGCTGCGAGAGGAAGAAAAGCGGTAGACCAGTGGAGCGAGCAGTTTAGGGGTGCTCCTGGTTCGAAATACTACGAGGAAGAAGCACGGTGAATGGTGCGAGATCCTTGGAGCAACTTTTATCAAAACGTAGAAAAGGATGAGAGCGACTGGGTGACACCTCCATGCGCCTCCGAATTACGCGTCTGCTCGGGATACGCCTGGCGATTTTTTCGCCTTCTCAGTCAGCCTCCCATGGACGCTTCAGGATGGGAAACGATTCGCGGCACTCCTTTTACGGATCGGAATGCTGCTAACCGTGTTACATGCAGGGCGTGGCAGGATTACCGTAAACGGTGCTGATTCTTGCATTGTACGTGAAATCAGTGACTAACGTTCGCTGCTTATTACGCATAATAGCGAACAGCGTATAGTGTATTATATAGTAATGATTCAGAGGACGAAATCAGAGAGAGTTGGCGCATTTGTTCAGAAGTTGCTACGATGTTATTACACGTTGCTTGATGTTCCGATTACTATCGAAGGCGGTAAATCAAGAAACTAGTAGCTACTTATCGTTTCTACGACTGAGTTAGCCAGTATTCTTGCTCCATAGTTCGATAGAGTAATCAAAGTTCGATCTGTAAGACGGGAATTCTTTTATTTTAGATACGTACGTCTATACACATAGACGATCTCGGTTAACCACAGCGTTTACACGCACAGATTTCCTAATAGTGCGAGAAGCTTGTACAACCTATTGGAGAAACATAATTTCTCCAGCGATTTTCATTTATTGCCTGCGTGTCTGACACTTAAATCTCGCTTAAGTAGATTAGCCAAGTTCTAATTTTCCAGTGGCTTTTAATCTGAAGAAGAATTTATAGGAAATTGTTCAGACGACGAAACCCCACGCACTCGTCTTATACTTAGAGCCTTACTCTTTAAAATAAAAGGCAAACAGTAAAAATGTGTAATCTATGTTTCACGTTGTGTCACGTCTGTTCGCGAAGATTACTCATTCAAGGATCGAGGGTTAGAAAGAAAACGAAGCACAGCTTCATCCTCACGGTTGTTTCACGTGGACAGGTTTATTATCGCGGACCGTTCCTCTCGCTTATCTCAAACACGCACTCGAAACACCGCAGTCTTCGTTATCGTCTTCACGCACTTCGTACGAAGACGTACGCTGACCTCGGCTCTGTTAGCGCATCGAAACGCTCTGTTCCGTGCTGCGTGCCTGCGTTCTGCACTCGCTGCAGTTTCTACGAATCGCGGTTGTTTATCGCGTTCGAGCTGCAGCCGCGTTCACGACCTTTTGCACTCTCCTTTCATCCACGATCTTCACGTTGTACCTGAATTCCCCGTTTTGGACACTGTCGAGCCTGCGATCTAAGATCCTCGAACTGCTGCGCGCGGAGAATCTCAAACGATACCTGAGAAGACACGTTAGAATTCCTTCGATAATTGCGTTGTTCGACCATCTTCGAGTTCATCGTAGTAGCTTCCGGAGATTTTCAGAAAATTCGTTGGGAAATTTGGTATATTAAATCCTGTGTCCAAAAATGTTGTCGCGTCTAAGAGGACGGTGTATCAACCCCTGAATTTGCTTCCACATTTTTATTTTTCGCGATCGCTTTAGGACCTCGATCGTCGATCATTGGTGAACCTTTGAATCGTCGAATCACCTGAAACTTTCTATTTCAAACCGATTTCCAGGAAACTGTACTATTCTCAATCCTCTCGTTCATTTAACACGTTGACTTTCAGTGCGCCGATATTCATGGTTTTCTCCGTGGGGCGGCGGTGGGTCTCACGTGTATTTCACAAAATACAAATTTTTTTTTTTTTATTTATTAGAAATTTACAATCAATTCTCGCATTGAGAATTTTCAGTAATTTTTTCTAGCGTGGCGCAGTGACGGTTAATTATTTATAATAAGTTAATACTTATTATAGATGAGCATAAATTTATAAGTAGGTATAATAAATAAGTAAATATTACTTAATATGAATATCTAATAAAATCTTGAGCTTAGGTCTAACGGGTAGTGTCTCTTCAGCCTGCGGATCTGTTCAGATGTATCAAGTAATCCAGTAATTAAGGGGTTTCNATATTTTGTTATTTCTTCTTTGACTGTGAGTATCTTGAGGTCGCGGTGAATTGTTTCGTTGGTGACATACCAGGGTGCATCTAATAGAGATCTAAGCGTTTTTGATTGGAAGCGTTGAAGTATTTCTATGTTGGAATTACTTGCTGTTCCCCATAGCTGAATTCCGTAGGTCCAGACAGGTTTTATTACGGTTTTGTAGTACTTGTTCTGCGTACTTAGGTTGGAGCGTCGACCAATGAGCCAATAAAATTTTTTAAGTTTGTCCTTTAGTAGTTTCGTTTTGTCTTCGATGTGATTCTTACAAAATACAAATGAGACCCACCGGTGGGTCTTGCCGGCGTCAACGTGTTAATAAACCAACCATACGCTTTAGTAATCCCCCTATAGAAATCAATACGAATCAATGAAAATAGCGAAATTTCTCATAAGAAGACTGCGCATTTCTACGGATTTATCGAAAATACAAAGCAAAAACGTATAAAATGCATATCATACACAACATGCATACACGTACGATACAATAGAACGATACAAAGTCGAGTGGCCGTTGTTTGACAGATGATCTCTGTCCAAGTGCTGTTCCTTTCGTTGTATCTACGGAAACATGAATTTTCACAGGAACATAAGCAGAATTGTATCGTTTACTTTGAACGCGTGTGTCACTGCCTCGCAATCGTATCGCTCGTCTAGTTACTCTGCTTCAGTTACACGCGTCAACAGATCTACAGAGGTAGCGTTTAAGGCCGCGCCTAAAAGCCGAGTTCAGTCGTTAATTCGACGAGAAAGAAGTTGCAGGCCCGAGAGAGGCATTCTACCCGCAGTTTCGGAGAATTACTCACAGTTCGGGGACCGAGTATAATTCAAGGGAGCGGAGAGATCGCGGGCTACGTGGAACTCGCGTCGCGTCTCCTGCAGTTGTTATCGCGGCTCCGTATTCGCCGTGTTTCTCCGCAACGTTTTCGGTCCCGGGACTAATTGAGATCGTATCTTTTTGGTGTTTATGGACGGTTCGAGCCGGCGGCGATGCAAATCGCGCGATTCAGGGGGCCGCTGGCGAAAAGAAACGCGGAGCCGCGTGCTCCGTTTGTTCGATCGCAAAGATCGAAGGAAGAAGCGCGACGACCGTCCCTTAACGATTTCTGATCGTCGCGTAAATAGCCGCGTTAACGTTCCCACTTAATGGCTATAATAGTCACCTAAATACGGATTTCAATTTAACGCCGAATGCCGCCGAACGATCATCGATACATATTGGCCGTGTAAACGGAATTTATCGCGCTCCTACGTTATTTACTTAACGTAGACCGCCGCTTTCCGCAGCCAGTTAAGTCGCTTTACGCCGGCCTCGCTTTCCTTCTCTCTTTATCTGTGCCACTCGTACCCACCAATCTTACCGTATCGATGATCATCGACGAATTTTTCGTAGCGTAGCTTCTGATTGCTCGTATCGTGTTTTCAACATGATGGCGTTTACCATTGTCTGGATTAGATATCGTTTGATGTGAGGGGAAAGGATAAAGCAACTTGCCAGTCACGATTACTATGTTAATACAGGTTGTATAATATTACTTAATATTTCTACACTTACGCCAAAAGAATTTACTGATAATTCTCAATGAGAATTGATCGTAAATAGTCTAGCGAATAAAAGAAGAAAGACAAATTTCTACACGTCCTTGCAGCAAAGTGAAAAGAAACGAACGAACATATGGGAGAAATTAAGAGATTGATAAAAAGTGGAGTTGCATCGATTTGAATACACATCTTTTTTTACTAGCAAATTCATTTATCGTAAAAAGATGACAAAAATACTGGCAAATTCCAAGGTAAATTGAAGAAACTCCGTGTTTCTAACATCGTCGTATTTCACTGCCCTTCAATTTATGGAGTTAATCAACGTGGCTTCCGACCTCGGATATTTATTCATAAAGATGTAAAAATGTAGGAAATATGCAAAAGCATGTGAAATATCCAAATTAGATATAGCGCTCGTTATAAAATTTAATGGGCGGAATAAATTTCTCCTTAGGTTTCATTTCTTACCTGTATTTATAGAAATATACATTTGCATAAACATTTGTAGCGTACACATCATATGTCACTTTTGCAATACCATCCGATATTTCTTTTCATTTTGTTTCGAAAATACGCGAAGAATATTAAAAAATACTAAATATAAAACGTATGTATTTATTAATAGCAGTTGTTCAGTTTGAGCGCGCGTATCTCGTTCGGGCATAACTTCAACACTCTTCCTCGTTCTTTTCCTACGGAATAACCATGCGTCCTGCATTTCCTTCCTTTTCCAACTTTTGCGAAGAAGGTAAAGATAAGAAAAAAAAATGAAAAAATATTTGTGAAAAGAAACGATGAAAGAAAGTGTGCGAAGCAGCCCTCGAAACAATTCGACTCGTCCCCCATGGTAGTATCCGAGGCTCGAGAAAGTCGATGGCAACTGGAAGTGCGGTGCGAAAGTGTGGCCATAAAAATTTCACATTTTTAAAAAGACAGGGTTAAAGAAAGCCCTTTGATCTCGGCTGACTTTCCTTTTGCAGCGCGGCTGCCGGGTCTCCAGGTTTCACAAGGGAATATTTTTTGGCCAATGACGGAAACCTTTCCCTTCCGTCAACGGGCTATCTTGATTGTCAGAAGTTTCTCCTCGTCGTGTCGGCCCCGGGTTAATCGTTTCAAGACTTTTCAGCAGTTCGTGTTTTCTAAACGACTTGGCACGACGTTCTCCGTTTCGCGAGTGCGCCGTGTATTCTCTGCGGAATACTCGCTGCATAATTGTGTGTTGCATTGTGTAAATAAAGATTCCCATAAAAGAATAGTGATCGTGAGATACGTGTGAAAGTGCAACGCGATTGCAGCAGCGATCTGAGAGATCGTCAGCTGTAATTTAAATTACGAGTGAAATATTACGCGATGTTTTCTCTTGGACGTAATACGAAGATCACAGAAGGAATATGGTTGCCGTGGAAACTCCTTCCTCAGGAATCAATACGGGTCTTCAATATAAATGTCTGAAAATTGGTCATCGCATTCAGATTAGCCAACTCTTCCTAAGTCGAATTAGTTTTACGTGTACGCTTACTTCTCAAGGTAAACCAAATATTTCATCCCTTAACGCGTTGACGCCGGCAGGACCCACCGGTGGGTCTCGCGTGTCTGTTCCGAGGGGCGGCGGTGTATTTCGTGTATTTCACAAAATACAAATGAGACCCATCGCCACCCCGCGGAGAAAACCATGAATATCGGCGCCGGCGTCAACGTGTTAATTACTATCTTGATAAATTGCAACCAATCTTGTATATCCCTCCCCATTTTTAATGTAATATATATTTCATATATTTTAATTTAATATAATATTCCCCTCCATTTTTATATTACTACGAGCCGTTTCTATCCCGAAGGACGAAACGTTAGTAGGTTAATTTATCGTGACGTTTCTCATACGGAACTGCTGTTTATAGTACGACGAAGGCTGCTATCTTTTCTACTTTCTTGTATATTCTGTTTCCCTGTATCATTATCCTAAAACAGAGCTTGAAAACTTGAAACACTTGATCGTTTCACCAGCTCCGCCATACAGAAACACGACGATTCGAGTCTCAAGCTACGGGTCACGGCCTCCAAGCTTTCCAAGGACCACCGCTGCACCGCCTCTCGGTTCTTCGAACGAATACGCGTACCTCGGCATTGTCTGCGCCATGTTCGGAACAGGGCCTGGCAGTAAATCACGATTCGTTGAAGTGCGTGCTCGAATTCTCGGCTTGTAGGGCGCCAAACGCATATTCTTAAGGACCATCCACGAAGGTCCTTCCCGAACACTGTGCAGACATTGGTCCAGCAAAACCAAAAGCGACGACACTTTTCGTCTCGTTTGACGTTTGCCAGACGAACTCGCGAGAACGTCAGAACGAAGAAAGAGATTGCCCTCTTCATCGCGGTCGTTTTACGCAAACGCTCCTTATTTTCTCCTCCGCTTTGCCGTTCGAGTAATTTTTTCACGAGAACGTTAGGCCGGCCAGATACGAGACAGGACAGATAGAAGTGCTAGATTGGCTGTAACGAAACTATATGGTGGAGCACACGCGTGTCACGAAGTCCAGGTGTCCCTCTGTCAGAAATTCTTCGCCGTGTAATTGGCCGAGTCGAGTAAATTGCACGAGGCCAGATTACGTGGAACGTGTCCCGAATTACGGGACAACGTGTCCACAGAAACGATTGCGAACCGTTGACACGTAACATTTCCGCTTTCTCTTACCATACCATTTTTTCTCCTCTCGTGCGCCGTTTGTCAAAGAGAAATACATTCGTATCGTTGCAGACGCGTTTCGCACGAGGTGGTCCAGTGGAGGTTGGAACTTTGTAACACGACGATCGTCGATGATATGGTCGAGCGTTGCTTATTTGAACAGTGTCGTTTGGTCTAGAGAAATAAACTTGCGAACCACGACTTATGCACTCGCGTTGCGTTGCGAGGTACCTCTCAATTGCAGGGTACACGGTGCAATTGTTGTTAGTTGCTAGTAAAGGAACCGCTTGGCGAGGGAATGACGAAATTGTTGGACAAATGGCTGTAAAAGATAGAGGAGCCGCGAATAGCGACAGATGTTTGGTTTTACATATTTTTGCAATTACATCACAGATAAGACAATTATGTAAACGCGTATTAGTAGCAGAATCGTATCTCGTACTATTAATCTGTTCTGTATCAAGCATCATACATGGTATGTACATATTTGTTACAGCAATTAGCGCATAAATACGCACGGCCCGACTCTTTGCGAAATTTTTAGAACGTCAATTTTTATTAATTTCATCTTCAAACTGAACCGCGGCGAATCGTTAGTTCCGTGAGCCTAACTTTTGTATTATTCATGCGTGAACAGACCGGGTAGCCAAAACTAGAAAGTCAGCGGCTCGTTCGCGACGGAAAAATCGCCAGCCAACCGTAATTAACCACGACCGTCCAATTAACGGAACCGTTTTCGCGTTACGAAATCGAACGGGACGAGGGGAAAGGAGGTTTTTGCACGATTATTATCGGTATCCCGCGAGAATGGAACTGATCCGCGTAGGTCAATGGTGTAACGATGGTAATCTATTGGTCGATCGAACACAAGCCGAGCCATCGACAGCTGTCCTTTCACGAATTATAAATATTTAGCTGTCGCGATCGAAGATCCATTCGAGGCTTATTAGCGATCGTGAATGAAGCCGGTTAGCCAGACGCGATTATTTCGAAGCCATAAGAATACATACGTATAGATATTAAAAGATGTTTGGATTATCAAGAGACATAACGGAGCTCGGCTACTCGTCTCACGAGAATTTCTACTTGTCATTGGATAATTATTATTAGGAAATGTACGAGTGAGATATGAACGATTCGATGTTCAGCGCGAATGTTCGTTTCTAATTCCATCGACGTTGATTGGTTTAATTTAATCAGCCGACGTTGATAAGCGATCGAAGTGATTTCTTCATTGATCGACGACGCTCTTAGGATATTTGTCAAAGAACCTTGACTGGATAGAATATACTTGTGTTTAATATGATTCCAGAGAAGCTTGATCGAGCCAATCGTTGACTAATTAACGTGTCGTGTCTTTTCTCTATATACTATACTTCTTATACTTTCCTACGTACTTTTCCGCTTTCGACGCTAGTATGCCAACACCAATTTATTTCCATACAATTCAAACGTTATATCTTTATTTCCCTTTATTTGCGTTCTCCATATACAGCACTGTAACATAAGCAGAGTAACAATTACCCTTTCGATATTTAAAGCGTGGACATTGGACGAACGATAATAGCAAGAAGAAAAATGACTCATTGTAAAGCAGATGTTTAGATAACGGAATCACGGATGGTGTACCCTGTGTTCTATAATGAAAACGGTCGTTTAACGCGGCTTCATTTTGCAAACGATTCGGAAGAACAATTACGGGGCGAGCGTATGTGGATAGTCGGGGCGCATCAGTCCGAGAAGTTCAACAGTTTCGTTACGATGGCCTCCCTCTGTTTAGAATCTTTTCCCGTCTTTGCGATACCATCGTGTTTCTTGTCTTTCTTCTTTCTTCTACCTCTGTCTTCCTCTTTCTTCTTTTTTATTTGATTATAAAACAAACGGCGGGACGATAATCGCGCGAAGACACGCTCGGTATCTTAATGCGGCCGCAAATAATACGTAATACAGTTTGCGCTCATAATCAACGTTTCATAATGGCACTTAAGCATCCACTTGTTGATACCATTTATGGCCATTGTATGGAGTTACATGTGTAAAACGGTCACATGGACGCCGGCATCGGCACGCACCCGTTCAAACTCTGTTAACGTTAATACGGCGTATACACGCACGCAGATTAACAAACTGTGAACACGCTCGTCGACTCCTAAAAAGCGATCGTCTAACGTATTTCACTGGGCCAACGAGAAAA
This sequence comes from Bombus sibiricus, assembly GCA_014737505.1. NCBI lineage: Eukaryota > Metazoa > Arthropoda > Insecta > Hymenoptera > Apidae > Bombus > Bombus sibiricus. Next base: position 1,484,580 of record JACXIM010000128.1, on the reverse strand, counting down.
AGGTCTGGTCTCACGACCACGAGAGAGTAAAAAGTTTGATTTGGTCCATCGCGTGTTAGCTTTGTATTATATTTGAATCGTAGCTCTTTTACAGCTATAGTGTTTTAATTAACATGCCACGTGTCCGAAGTCAAGTTTGTGTATCGTTTCTCTGAAAAATGTACGTTGGGAAAATTTAGCTGAACATTCGTTACATTTTCCGTCGTTCTTCGTATTTTTACTTACGAATATTGTAGTTCTTCGATAATTGGAGTTACCTCACGTAGTAAGAGTTTAGCGCACAGGTTGTACTTGGTAAGAGAAATATGGCAATTTTAAAATTGCTATAAACAATTATTCCATCGTTTTCTTGATGCATAATTGAGATAGGTAGGTGAGTGGTTCGGTGAAAAAGTGTTAGGTATTTACCTACAAGTAATAAAATTTATAATCTGGTCTCGGGATCAAGTTAAATTTTAATGGAGAACGGAAAAGAAAAGAAGAAGAATTTTTAGAGGGACTAACGGATCAATGTGCATTTTATGCATTTATAAAATCCTTCAAGTAAAACGAATATGACGAAGACGTAAAAGTGCTCGCAACGTCCAAAATATTGAAGTATAAAGCATCTTTAGAAAACTTAGTGGGTTTCTAAATAATCTCTGCTTGACTTATTAATCAAGCATCTATCAAGCATCAAAAATTAAGCATCTATAAAATACCTAATACGTTATAAAACTTGCTGTATTTCTAAAAAATCTCTGCTTCCTCTATTAATCTATAAAGTGTTTAGAACATACTTCATCATTATAAAACTTGGCGTGTTTCTAAAAAATATCTGCTTCCTCTATTAATCCATAAAGTATTTAGAACATACTTAATCATTACAAAACTTAGTGGGTTTCTAAAAAATCTCTGCTTACTCTATCAATCTATTATAAAGCATTTAGAACATAGTCAATCTTTATAAAACTTGATGTGTTTCTAAAAAATATCTGCTTCCTCTATTAATCTATAAAGCATATAAAAAACACCTAATCGTTATAAAACTTGCTGTATTTCTAAATAATCTCTGCTTGCTCCATTAATCTATTATAAGGCATTTCGAACATAGTCAATCGTTATAAAACTTGGTGTGTTTCTAAAAAAATCTCTGCTTGCTCTATTAATCTATAAAGCATTCGAATAACACCTAATCGTTATAAAACTTGCTGTGTTTCTAAATAATCTCTACTTCCTCTATTAATTCATAAAGTGTTTAGAACATACTTAATCATTATAAAACTTAGTGGGTTTCTTAAAAATCTCTGCTTACTCCTATCAATCTATTCTAAAGCATTTAGAACATAGTCAATCGTTATAAAACTTGGTGTTTCTAAAAAATCTCTGCTTGCTCTATTAATCTATAAAGCATCTGAATAACACCTAATCGTTATAAAACTTGCTGTATTTCTAAATAATCTCTGTTTGGTCTATTAATCATTGCCGCTAATAAATTGGGGGAGAAGTTGGTACGCTGAAGAGTCAATGAGTTGAACGGGGAACGCGTAAATCGAACTGTTTAGAACGATTTATCAGCGTGGCGATAAAGAAAGAAGGAGAAGCTGCGGGATAATTTTCATAGATTCGACCGGCGTGCAGATTTCTATCTTGAAGCTGCGGCCGCAATAACACGTCGGCTAAGTTCGGTCATACCGCGGCAGATAAGGGGTGGGAGTTAAGAAAGGAGCATTACTTTCGTAGTAAACACACAAATATTTCTGGAAACAATGGCAAGAGCACCGTCGTGATTCTGATCGTTCGGGATTCTTCAGCGGAACCGAGCCAGCCACGGATAGAAATGTTTTGCAGCGTCCAACTTATCTCTCTGCTTTTACCCCCCGGCGTTTCTCAGACGACCGACACAGCGTCTGTGCGTCGTTCGACAACGTTTTGGCACTAGTTGTCACGACCGGCAATTTCTCAGGAAATTTGCTTATCGCCATGTTGTCGAAATTTCGCCGTCTTTATTCTGATTTATGAGCCGTTCATACGGGCCAAAGTGATTGTGACTCCACTTTTGGAAATCCTGGAAATTTTGGAAATTTTAGTCGCCGAAACGCTTGATCGATGCTTATTTTATATAATTTCATCGCTTACCTCTGCTGTTTGTTTTGTCAAGTCAAACTGTTTGCCAAATAAGCGGCTTATATCGGATATACATCTTCGAGGATCGGAAACACACTAACAAAGTATCGAAGCGAGAACCAATGAATTGTCGCAGTTATCTTCCATGCGTATCGTGTATCTCGAAATATTGCCAAGGATAATTCAAGTTCGCTCGATCTGAAGATATACGGCCGCGATGAATACTCTTTTTTTCTCGAAAACGATCGATGTCTGTTTATCTGAAATCGATACGATACGAGTCGTAAAAAGATACGATGAAAGCAAATCGATGTACAACTATTTCGCACTGCTCGTGATCGCTCGATTAAATTAGTCGCTTTCTCAATTAAACTTCCATCCAGCATTTTTCCATTTTTTTCACATGCATTGGGAAACATCAAATTCTCCGTGTTTTCAGTCTTTTCAGTAAAGTTATATTATTCGGGCTATGGCGAAAAAACGGCTGAATATCTTCGGTTGAGGGAGAAAAATATGGCGGAATAGTAAACGTAATTTGTTATTTATTTAGAGATACGAAACTGTATTTAGTCTGTGAAATCGAAGACGTTCGAGACAGGGGAGACGACTCGCGGCACGATATTCAGACAGACGATATCATTCGCGTTCGGGGAGCAGCGTGCACTCGCGGCATCTAGATTCCGATGAACAGGCGAGCCGCGATGGTGTATTGATCTTTTTAGTGGCGTACCGTCTCCACAGACGCAATCCAACTGCCGGTGCAGACTAAAGGTCTACATTTCCCCGGAGACGGATACGTTTCGCTATTCCTATAACACGCAATTTGACCAGGGAATATTGCGTTCGCGAATACACACGCTCAATGTATGTAGGTACTTACAACGACCATCGACAGAGATAGACGAGCAACGCCAGGAAGACCCGTGTACACCGATAAAACACGCGACCCGAGTCTGTGTTCTTGTAATCGGCCGCGAGAACCTCGATCTGGACCAATTTAACGCGCACACGAGCACCACCGTGTTCACATATACCACTCATTATACGTACACATTCGCCAAAGCACGACAGAAGCGCATAACCATATAGCAATATTCCAGTGGCAATCTGAAAATCGTAAAAAGTTAGCAAATTCGTACAACATACGTACAACACGCGAATTATATCGGAGAGATAAAAAAATTGGTATTAGAATTGGATAAATGTACGAAATGAGAATCGAGGATAGAGAGGTAAAAGTAAACCGAGCGAGCAACGATACGGATCGCGTAGGTGATATTTTTGAGGGATCTGTATGTAGAAAGGATGAGCGGCCGTCGGACGACGTCGCTTTCAGCTAGCGCCACTCCGTCTAGCCCGACGTCTACGCTCTGTCAACTTTGCTTTATATTTAATCCGGGCCGCTTTAGCAAACAGTAAACAAACACTGTATCGCATAAGCGCCGCTCGAATTAGCCTCGATACCATTTCAAACGGCCGACTCGCATTTATGAAGATGACCGGGGATGCTGGCCCACCCGAGAGAATTTCACGTACTTACTTACATATATACGTAGAAAGCCAGTGAACGGAACGTGAACGGAGCGGGTGGGGGAAGAAGAGTGCCGAAAGCGCCACGGGCCACGGTGTGGTAGTGGTGGTAGTGGTGGTGGTGGAGAGCGACGGTAGAATAGCGAGACGGAGTAGCGATGGTAGGGGTAAGATAGTAGTGGGGCGAGCCGCCAGAGGGAACTGGTGGGGACACGGCTGACGTCACGGAATACCGTGGTACCGCCTACCAGCATGCAATGGGCGGGAGTCTGCCGACGATTTACGACCGTCGATCACAGCGACATCTAGTGGCGGCGCCACGAACTCAACCTGCCTCACCGGTGGCCATTACGATCCCACGATTGGCTGAGTACACGGTACAACGCGAATCAGGCGACGGTTTAAATATGGATTTTTTTTCTTGGCCACGAAATCGCGGCGACCGTGTCGTATAAATCAGGATTGATTTTCAAAAGGAATCATGGGAGGTCGAGCCGCAGCCGCGATGTCCCTTTTAGCCCCGCATTTGTTTCCGGCGGTAAATCTATATTTGGCTAATCGAACCGACGCTACTGCACACCGCGCCGTTTCCGCTGCTTTTTCGGAAGCCGCGACCAAAAGATCGCCGTTTCGACTTTTCACGCTTTCTGTCTTCCGTTAGTCAACAAACTTTTTCAACGTTACGTCGGTAAATATTAAGTTATTATTTATTTGTTCCTTAGTTTGTTTTATCTGTATTGAAATGTTAATTACATTCTAAAGAGTTACGACAGTTCACTGACCTCACCTTTGTCGTTGGTGTTATAAAATCTCTTTTGATTCATTTCTAGTTATGATCGATTGTGACAGAATTAAGGTTATGTTTTACTTTTGTTGTTGTGGAACGTATTAGTAATATACAAGAAAGATCTCATATATCTTTTAGATTACTCTGGCATTTGGCAAATTTTTGTTAAAGAGTAGGATTAACGAAAGGAGTTTAATGGAGACAGAAGCATTAGGAACTGCAGTTATGAATATTTTGAATGTGAATTGTTTAAGCTATTATCTTTACGAAAATTTGCAAATGATAATTAAATAAATGGTTTGGTAACGTTACTTTGCACTTGCAGTTGAATGCCTGAGATTATTCTTTATGTGTAATCCCGAGAAACGTGTAATCCCCATGGAATCGGTAACTGAGCCGCTCTTACGGTCGATGCACAAACTAGATCGACGATACTTAAACGGTAAAGCATCCTAATCCTCGTGAAATGCGCAGAGGCTAATGATCACATGGTAAGCTTCAATATCGATATCCTAAAACATTAAATTTATCTTATAAAGCATAGATAAATGTGTTTTGTCATTAATTTCAAGTAACCAGTAATATATTATCATTTGTATAGCAGTCTGCAGTGTACATCGCAATAAATTGGATATGGACAAGTAATGCCTTCATTGACAGCTTTTCACTAAGTGTACCTAGCAGTTCTTTAAGGTATATATATGTATCATAAATCAGCAGCAAATTTAAATTGACTACTATAAAACGTTTGCCGTAATAATCGATTCTTTCTTTTAAATGTTTACATAAAATTCGTCCATGTATTTTACGATGATTTGTATGCCTGTTTCCTAATTGCATAAGAAGTTATTATTCCAACGTTTAGAGGTAATACAATGTCAGGAATAAGTGAGAACACAACGATACAGCGTAACTTGTAAATAGACAATGGTGACAAAAAGGATATTTTAAAAGGAAAATTCCTGACACAGACATAAGATCGCGAGACATTGGTCGTCGTGGGACAAGCTACACCGCGGACGGTTACGTCGGTTTACGGCTGTTTTAACGAGCGCTGTTGCACGCGACTCAGCACTAAACCAGCCTTACAAAACGCAACCACACTAGTTTAACGTTTTACGGTCGAATTTATTATCTGTTACCTCCTTATATGACGGTACAATAACAATAATTGTCAGTTTTAATTCGATCGTAAATCAACGGAAAAGAATTTGCACCGTTTCACACGGACCACACGACGAGGAATATCGGGCCATCTGTCGTCACTTTACTGAAATACTTTCTGCTCGCGAAACTTTCGGTGCTGCTTGACCGTGTCAGCCATTGTTTGGTGTTAACGCCAAGTGATCGTAGATGGTGCTAGTAGCGTTCAAAATGCCGTTCACTGGTATTACCCACATTTTACGATTCATCTTATACCTCTGTTACTGCATTTTATGTTATTTCTTGCTCTTACTTTTGTTCCGATTGTTGTCATCCCGTAAAGATACAATTTCGTTTCTTGGGATGGATAAAACAATTGTATTGATATTTCCTCTAATCATTTGTTTCCGAATATTGCAAAAATTTATTTACTTAATAGACATTTTAAAGAGGTTGTGTTCATGGATTTCAAAATTTCTAATCTTAGAAAATGGGGATTAATCTTGGTATGTTGTAGGTTTATTATTAAATATTTCTTTTTATAGATAATGTTATAATTTTATAAATACGTATGTACGTACTTTGTTATATATGTACGCGCATTCATAATTTGCTTCCCTCCATTTATCTTTCAAGAATCGTTAGCGTTACTATCCGTCGATTAGATTCTTAATGTATCGCGTCTAGTTTGAGATTTCATTTGTGAGGTGGCGCCACAGTATGCTGCGGTACATGGTGATTTTTTAATTTCCACTGTTTAGAATTCTAGTAACACTACGGTCTAATCGATGTCCAATAAAATTTCCAATTCCGACATTCAAAACTAATAGTTTCCTTCGTATCGTTTAAAAATCAATTTCTCGATAACACGTAGTCCCAACAATTTTATCTTATTCGTTCATTATATCATCTTCTAACTTATTCGTCATATTGGGTTGGTAACTAAATGATTATGGATTTTGTTAATACCACCTAATGACAAAATCCCCAATCACTTAGTTGCCAACACAATATTTGTGCTTATTGCACGTAGTAAATACCACTTATACGTAATAGAAAACTAATTTATCGTCTATCGCATAGCTAGATCCATCGATCAAACAACGATCATCGAATGAAAATAAAGTGTCTGCTAAAATAGAGAACAGTAAAAGTAGAAGACCGTGAGCGTGACAGATGTTGGAAGGCGCGAAAAGTTAATCCAGTTCAATGGGCTCTTTTGATTTTTACGAGCGGAGAAGTAAGTGGGGTCTCGTGCCGTTTTCATCAACACAAAATCAACGATGTTTCTATGGGTAGCGGCACTGAAAAGACGAAACGAGTCAAACGTATCTGGCAATGTCATCAGTTACATTTATGAGGCCGTCAAGGATAAAGTGAGCACCTTGAGGTTGCATCATCGTCACTTTAAATCCCGTTTACCCGCTCGTAAAAGTCTTTGACGACTTTGCCGGAGAGCTGCCGGTACAGCACGGCCAACTTGCCTGCCATAAACTCAGAAAAGGAACTTCCCCTGTTTCCCACTTCTGCTCATCGGTGTTTGTCTGGATACCTAGGCGAAAAAGGGCTAAACGTTTACTTATCCGCTTGGCGATAATCGCCCCTCGTTATTCCGATTGAAGTAACAATGCGAATGCTGAAAACTGATAAACTGTTTGTGGTTATAGCACACTATAGTTTACTACGTTTCTTATTATGACATCTTCTACTGCGACACTTTAGATGGCTTAACCTGCGGTTAGATACCTTTGATTGAGGTTAGGTTGGGTTGATTATCTTTTTAGGAAATTTTTCAAGGTATTGTAAAATTTTCTTTTATTTGAAATTGAAATTAATTTTGGTAATTCAATTTTTCTATTATACCTATTTATTACTTTGTTTCCTATTTATTATTCAAATAATTTAGAGGAAACGATAACGTGAAAAATAATTCTATTGCGAAATACTTTTTAACCCTTCGCACTGCGAATTTTATTTCAATTTCGTTACCAGCAGCTGCCAACGCTTTCAAGTGTTTTATTTGAAATTTACTTTAACTAAAAATTAAGACAATTTAAATAAGTAAAGGGGAAACAAATTCACTTAAACACCAGTTTTATTCATACTGTTATATTTTCTAATTTCTGAGTTTTCTTTTATTATTATTTCATTTGTAGTTTACAATTTGTCCAGCTGGACATTTGGTAAATTTTGCTAACTTAATTACCAAATAACACGTGGATGGCTACCCTCAGCAAGATACCATCTTCAGGTTTGACTATTTTATTTCTTTAGCGAGGTCAATCGGGTGTTTTCTAATTTTTAAACGTATGATATATCTTGAAACAATTTCCAGGATGCAATCCTGCTTTTCTTTCGCACGTTTGTCAAAAAAAAGCTGCGACTGGAAGAATGTCGAGTGGGACTCGACGAAGCTCTTCAGATAAAAACTGATGTCGAGTCACACTCGACATGGCAGTGCAAAGGGTTAAGGTAATGTTATCCCTTCTTTTATTCGGAATATAAATTAAATGTTGGTTATTACATTTTCGTATTACACTGATTATTATTCACTTGAGAAGAGGTGTAAGAAATTGCAAAATGGCCTAAAGCTACATGGCTAACGAAGGATGATTATTTGTAAGAGGAAATTCTGCTATCAAAATTTTCAAGAAACATTTCTATTTTTCATCCTATAAAATCACAATTAATAATTGCTCGATGCCATTTAAAGCTACACTGCCGTTCCTCTAGAAACATTTAATCATTTAATTTACATTTAATAATTTAAACATTTAATTCATTTAATTCAATAGCGTAGACAACGAAGGGTGATTATTTGTAAGAGGAAATTCTGCCATCAAAGTTCTCAACAAACATTTCTATTTTTCACCCAATCAACCTACCAATAAAATCGCAATTAATAATTGCTCGATGTTGTTTACGATTATTAATTAGTATTTTAAGCTGTCGTTTATACGTAAATAGTTGTCCTAGAAACTAAAAGTTCTTTTAACAATGAGTACAGGATCGTGCGCTTTACAACCTCAACTAATGCCATTCGACTATCTACGGTAACACGGTGTTCGTTACGGGCTCAGCAAACTCGTTCATGAATTGGAAATGTTCTACAGTGGTAGCGAAAGAAGTCATAAAACGAATAAAACCGCTGTGTATCGGAATATCATCGTATCAGCACCGCAGCCACACGTATGCTACCCGGTACACACTGTATAAGTCAACAAAAACATTTTCTACCTTTATATTTGATCGTTCGGCTGGTCGCCAAACCTTTTGTTATTGCGTTTTTCATCGTTATCTTTTTCGGACAAAAAAAAGGAACCGGGGAACAAAACAAATTTTGTAACGCGACTACGTAGATACAATTTTTATTTCGGAAAACAGACGTTCGAATGTTACTCTTCGTACATTTTTCTGTATAAAAATTGCACCTGAAAGAGAGCAACTTTTATATTTATTTTGAAACGATTGCTCCGAGATAATTTGATTAAAATTGTATATCATTCACAGTAGAAATATTGCGTTGGTAAATTTTGTCAATATTTGTCTAATGACAAAATCCGCAATCGTTTAGTTGCCAATCGTAGAAGATGCTTGTTGAATTTGCATTAAAAAATGACTAACTCACGGTACAAGAAACATTCGAATGCAGAAGATTTAATACGTTTGCTCAGTGTTAGTTGCTCATTGTTACGTTTCATTTTACGATCTCTTAGACGAACAAAAACACTTTCCTACCAAACAACAGATTACTTTCGACGATACATTGTGACGTTACCCGTTGGCGCTGTAAAATAATATTTCACAAAAGGCGACTATAACTTTGCTCGATCAACATGACAGCTTCATTGGCATTAAGCCGCGTTTACATCAACCGTATTACGAGCTGTTTATTAGGCACGGTAGAGACGTATCCATAGTAATAGTCGGATCGATTGTTGGAACTTTCCCACAGGAGATAGCCGTGAAGTAGGGAAACTCTGACCTGACACAGGGCTGTCACCCTTCGCCAAACGAGTCGACGTATCAGCTTTCTCCGCGCCAGTATATTCGCAACACCGTGTCGCCATAGTAAATCTTAGATCTGACGTTTGGTAGATGACACGCTCAGGATTTTCTTTTCGCCCCTTAAGAAGAGCAAAGAGGAGAGGTCCGTGAAACGTTGCGTGGCGCGTTATTAAGGTCAGCCACCTGCCGCTCGATGGAGCTCACTTCAGGGATGAACACTATTATACCCCTCTGTGCTATAGGTATACGTAACGGTGAACGTAAAGCAAAAAGAAACGAAAAAAAAAAAAAGAAAAGAAAAAAGGGGAAAGAAAGGGAGGAAAAAAATTGGAAGAAAAGAAAGTGGAAAAGGACGAAGAATAAGTGGAAGAGGGATGCAGCGACGGTGTGGGGTGAACAAAGAAAATAAGAGATGCGAAACGACGACGCCGCGGAGATGGTACAGGAAGAGGCGAAGATGAAGCGAGACGGAAGGACGGGGAAGGAGAGAAGAAAAGCGGCTGGCCTCGGGAGCGACGGAGATGCAAGAGTCCCGGGACTCGTGCAGCCAGAGAAGAGAATAAAGGAAAAGCGAGAAAAATGTGTCTAACGTGGCAGAGGCAATTCTTCAGCCAGAGTTGCCGCCTTAATGCTCGTTGGAGAAAGGCGATTGGTTCTCGAGAAGAGCCCGTGGGAAAGATGGCCGCCATTTCCCTCCAACCACCCGTGCAAGTGTCCCCCCTCTTCCACCTACTCATCTGCTCTCTGTTCCTCTTCCGTTGTCCGTGGCGGCGACCTACGGAAAGAAACCCCGTTCGTGGAATAAAGGGGGAGAAACACGCTCGAAGACTCTTATTCTTATTAACTGTTTAATCTTTCCACGTGACGTACGGCAGGCATTAAGCGGCGCGCGGATCTTGTTTATATTTCGTTGGAGCGCCACGAGGATGCCGCATCTTCGTTATACTGAATTCAAGCAAAAGGTGTGTAGCCCCGTCCGACGCCCCCCTGTGTCCTCGCCCCCTGCGACTTTTTACTCGCCAGCTCTGGATAGTTACGGTTGTAATAAAACTCTCGGGGAATTTCTAAGAACCAGTTACTTATGGTTAAGGAGAAAAGAGAAACCAAAGGTATAGGAATAAAAGATTGTTATACTATAATTTTGATAGTCGAGCGAATCACTTGCTTTGCATCGAAATCATATTAAAAGAAATTTTTATTGTAGATGTTTGGGTGGGAAAATCTTTCAGGATAGACGTACAAACAATTACCATAGAGGTAACATTTTTGAGCTACCTCGAGATACCTCTGGTCAAAGAATGAAAATAAGATAGTTGGATTAGAGCAGANTTGTAGGTATGTTTAATAAAATATTAAAAGAGACTTTTATTGCACAGTTTGGGTGGGAAAACCTATCAAGGTAAACGTACAGACAATTACCGTGGAGGTAACAATTTTGAGCTACCTCGAGATACCTCTGCTCAAAGGATGAAAATAAGATAGCTGGATTAGAACAGATTGTAGGTATGTTTAATAAAATATTAAAAGAAAAGGAAATAGATAGCGGGGAGGGAAAAATTCTTCGAAGATAGATACGTAGAGATCGTAGAGGATGTTAGAGGTTGGTAAAAGTAAAAGGTTCGATATGGATACGGTTCGGTGGTGTCTGGACGGTGGTGGAAAAGAGTGACAAGACTAGGGGAGACGGTAGACGAGGGCGCAGCGAAGATAGCGCTGAGTTACATCTCTCAATTATTTGATAATGCCTGCGACACCGAGCCGAGGGGAGCTCGTTAGAACTTAAAATGAGCTCTGGCCGTAATCTTCTCAATGTTTATAGTTGCTTCGTAAATCTCCGCGAATCTCGGAGCGAGCATCGCCGTAGCAACGTCGGCCAGGAACAATAGATGATACAAAGTTCCCGAAGAGTGGCTCTCTTGGACCTCGTTTAAAATTTTTATGCCGCAGGCCAGGGCTTCGTCTCTTTCCTCCTCTTTCTATGCTCGCTTTACGTTTCTGCGAAAACTATCCCGCAACTGTCTGACAGAGAGAGAGAGAGGGAGAGAGAAAAAGAGGAAGGACAAGAGGTAACGGGAAAACGGCGTTCTCTAACTGCATCTTAATTATCCTTCTTTTCTTTCTCGTAACGCCGGATAAACGAAAGCCGGCAACGCGCTCACGAATATATACGGCTGCCATTAGCGGACAAGGGCCGAGAGAATTCGTGTTTATCGCTCTATTAGAGGCTGGAGAACGCGGTGGGTTTCGCGATAAATCCAGTTTGACGCGGATCGGCTCGTTACGATCGCCTGTAACTCAACGCCTTTATACTTTCCTCGCGTGTCCTCGCTATCGGCTCGTAAAATCCAGCGAATCCGCGAACCTACGTCAGGACCTACGTTTCCCCTTCGCCAGAGGATGCACCGATCGCACCGTAAAAGCACGTGTAAATTATCCTGGTGCCGCGTGTACGTGAAATCGAATCGTCCCGAAGCAGAGTTGATAGGGACGTCGCGACTAGGATCGAACGAACGGCTCTATTAACGATAAGTCGAGAAGATGGTGGCCACGATTCTCAGCGATCCTCGTGCTCCCAGTCGTTCGTAACTCGTAAATATAGCGGTGATATCCTCGGTTGAGAGAACGAGATCGGCAAGAAAGAATTGCGCTTCTAACGGCGGAACAACGAGCCTGTCGTACAAACCTGTCGGTCCTCGTGTCGTGTCTTCTCTCGTACGACAGGCAGAGGGAAAGAGTGAGAGTGAGAGAGGAGAGAAAGGGGATGTATCAGAAGCTTGGAGAAGAAGAGGGGAGGTTTTAGGTAAGAGATAGGATTAGTTGTTAACCGAGAGAAGGTACGCAGAGGTCAGAGGCTGGGTATATCTAGATTAAGATGCGTTCGAGAAAGAGGAGGCAAGGTAGACAAAGGGGACAGGATGGACAAAGGGGCAGAAGAGCGGAGAAAGGGAGATCTCGGTCCCCTTTCGAGGTAAAGTGACGAACGACATCACGGGACCTTGAATGTCTTTTGGTTGTCCATGGGTCTCGATGATCTTGCCGCTGTTGAGAAATGGGGTGGGGAGGTAGAAAGGAACAGAGACGAGTCAAAGGACAGAAAAGCAAAGGAGAGAAAGAAGGTAGAGTATCGCGTGACGTACGAGCACAGGGACCACCCCTGGTGATCAAATGCCGCATCTTCCACACGGTTTCACACAAAAATCATATTTATCTGCTCGCCTACCTGCGGCCAACGGCGCGTCACTTTGTTCCACCTTTGCACAGGGCAAACAGACAGGATCTCCTTCTTCTCTTTTAATTTTAGACCAGCGGCCGTTAAGGCCGGACAGAGTAATTGCCTCGCAAGCCCCGAGTTATTGCAATGTAGAAACTCGCTCTGCGTTTAAATCTTCTCGCTCGGGATATGAATGTATAACGATCTCCAGCTACTGATACAAATTGCATCGAGCGACGATGTAACGTGGGAATCTTCGCGGAGGAGCCTTCCTCGAGTCTTCGACGGTCCAACACGGCTTTACTTTCCGCATCTGCCACAAACTACAATTTTTTTTTCAACTAAACAAACTTCTGTAGCGCCGTTTTCGAATCGACTAGCTTTAATTTTCTTTCGGAAAATTATTATTTTTGTGTGGGAAACTCGCTTATCGTATCCGTGGCAATAGGCGAAGGAAATTCTGCGCGCAACCTAGCAGCCAGTTACTACGAGGGTAGCAGTTTATCGTACGAAACGAGGAAACGAAGAAAAATAAAGACATCCAGCCTATTACGAGCAACTGCTGAAACAATAATCGATTGTTATTGACACCCTAGCGGGCTGCAGATCGATAGAAAGTGCGGCTGGTACCCCCGACAACCACGAAACGTCGGTTACGTCACCGTTACTCCTTTTTATTTACAAGTTTTCCTCCCTGCTTGGATCTGGTAATGGCGATAGATGTGTTGCGGGCGGAGGAGGGTCGAAATAGACACGGGGGTGCCGCTAGACCAGGGCCGATTCCTGCACGAGGGACGGGCGCCATTCCCATAACTCAAACCCGACTCAATTTCCCGGCAAGAAAGTTTGCTCGCCGTACGAAGCTCCGACGGTGCCATCGTCGGTCCTCGATCGGTTTATTAACCCACATCTTTATCACCGATTATTGCCATAGCCTAACTATTCCTGGTATTCGTGATCGCGACAGAAATCTCCGCGTTTTTGCCGTTAGTTCCAATTTGCTTAGTTTTGTTAGTCGACTCGAATTTATAACTCAGCGCTGATAGAGTGCTTTTTGATAACAATAGTTTTTTATATTCCAAATATTGCAGTTTGTTTAAACCTCAGAATTCTAGAACGTAGCAACTGAAGATGCAGAAATGGTGACGAAATGATATTAAGCAAACCCTTGGAATTTCTTTGCTTAGCAACGATGTTAGGAAGAAGCGTAATTTGATGGGAAAATATTCTAAACGAAATATTGCGTCAGTACAACGTTGGACATTAAGTTAAACGATTAAGTGAAAAGATAAAATTGTTGATTAATAATTGCTACAAGTAAATTTCTTACGTCTGACAATGAAATACAACAATACTATAATAAATGGTGAAAGAAAATAACATTCAGAAAACGTAGATTCGCACGTAGATGCGTAGCTTCTCAACTGCACCGTATTAACAAATACAATTTTATTCGAATAATTTGGTACAGTTAAATCTGCAAAATAATCTGCAAAATATCCTGGCGATTAAACGGGAAAGAAGTAGATGTTTCAATTGCGTGGAACGTAAAATTATTCAAAGCTGGGTTAAAATTGAAATTCACCGATGGGTCAGAAGATTCTGCACCCTTCGTGAAAAATCAAATCCGAAGGAATTCCAGAATGTTGACTTCGAACAGGGCATATTGCGCGGCAATTAGCGGTGAGGGGAAATGAGAAATGCTAGCAATGCTCGTGGCGCATTAAGAGGGCTGTACGGAACGGCGTTGTAATGAATTAAGGGAAATCAGAAATTGCTTTAAATAGCACCGTAAAAATAAAGTTTATTTAAAGAAGGGGAAGGACGTCGAGGGGCAGAGAAGTCGGCGAGGGAAGAGGGTGTGTGGTGAAAAGAAAAAGAGAGAAGGAACGGCTCGAAGCTATTCGAGTCAGAAGGGGTGCTAAGTCGGCGGCGGAACATGTAGCACGGAAATTGCCGAGAAACGCGTATTAAAATTGCTGGATTTAGTAGGAAGATAAGCCGTGGCCGGGGGGGTTACGAGCCAAAGGAAAAGAAAAACTCTCCTTTGCTCGTGCACCGTCGCATTACCGTTGCCTCTTCGTTGTCGTTATCCAAAGCTCAGAAAGGTTAGACCGCGTTGTCATCCTCTGCCGTCGCGCACGATGACACTTGCAACTGTTTGTGGTTTCGGCCTTTTGACACGCGCACCCTTCCGTTTATCGTTTCCCCTTTCTTCCATCTCTTCGTTCGAAGGCTCAGTTTCTTATTTTTGCGATCGAAGACAGCTGAAATACGACGAGTCGATGTTCGTTGATTTTCTGATTTCTATGCCATTCGATGTCTAGGAAGAAGAATTTCATATGAATGGGAAAATGAAATGAGGAAACCCGATAGATTTTGAGATATGAGCTTCTTGAAAATAGAGAATAAATACGCGATGTTCTTGTAAGAAAGGAATAATGTTAGTTTAATTAATGCGTAACTAACGTTGTTGATATGTTTAAGTGTCGTAGAAAATGAGAGGAACGTGTATTCGATTTTAAAATTAATTAGGAAAGTAATAGATTCTTCGTGTGAATCTGACTGCCGTCACATTATATATTTTACGTTTGTCTCCTGTAAATGGCGGGAAATCTGACCTTATGTTTTTTATCTGTGGCCTTCGAATAATTGCTTTGATACCTATAGTTTCTCGATGGAAACCCTAGAAAGTAGCGCTTATATTATTTTTAAACATAGAAAATAGTAAATGATATCGCCTGTATTATTCTGCAACATAGAAGCTAGTGCCTACATTTTACCGTTTAGGATATTCAGCAGCGAAGTAATCAAGGAAACGCTAGTGAAAATGAACTCATTTCCCCACGAGTCCTTTACCCTTAATTATACACAACATGTCAGTCAATTATTTTTTATATAACGGCGTTAGAAACACTTCTCATGGATAAAGACGGTGAACAAAGCCCATGGGATGAACTACTCAAGGTTTCACATACATTGTCTTTGCGTGAACCTGTGATAAAAATAGACGCGTGGCTTGCTAGACAAATCGAAGTATCTGTCGCTTGTGTAACTATCATATCTGTACCGCCAGCTTATTTCGTTAGAAATGCTCGTAGTTTGTAGACGATGCTTAGTAGATCGATAGTTGGAGGAGCATTAAAGCTGTGCTCTTCACCGGCCCCTGCCGCGTATGTAACACCGCAAGCTGTCGTGCCAGCAAGGTAAACGTTTCTAGAGCCCTTAAGGGGAATCCTGCTATTTGCTCGTCGAACGAAAGTTACAGCTAGCTTTATAGTTTTCTAATTACCTCCAAAATGCATAAACACATCCCAAAAAAGCTGCAATAATTCCGTTAATAGTTAAGAAATCCTGATACTCGTCCGCTCCGTCCTTTTGCTCTTTGAGAAACATCGAAGCGATGAAGAGATACTTCGGCTACCGATTCGTCGAACGACCCAGGCGATCTGTAAAAAAAGTGATAAACGAAGATTAAAAAGAAAACAAGTGGTCCGAAATTCGGTGTCGAAAATGAGGAAAACTGGTTGCCCGGATTCGCTGGCTTTCTTTTTGCCCGATTCAAGGTACATGTATCTTCCTCGGTCATTATATTGTTTTCCCGTCTTGGAATCAACAAGGAGACGGTCGGTGCGGTGCTGTGTAGCTATATGTACGTCGTATAGCCTCATCGGAGGCAATAATCCAGCGGGGGAATCCCCCTTACACCGTCGTGCCCACTCAAACGGTCGTAGACCGCGCTTTTATGTGGTCGTAAAAGCGCAGTAACAATTAATAAGTATCTCGTAAAAGCGATTGTCGTTGACACCTTTTTGAATGACAGGGGCGGGAAAGAAGAAGCGAGGAGCAAACAGAGAATGAGTGTATGTGGAAGAGAAAGTAAGTAAGTGAGAGGGAGGGGGCGAAAAGCGACTGCTGAAAGATTGAAAAAGAGAGGAAGAGCGAAGACTCTGTCGGCGAGGCTCTCTCTTCTCTTGTGTGTACAGGTCGACCACGTAAAATAGGTGGCTTCGTGATTGGCTATAAATTTCATTTACGTTGAAGTCGTTGCTTTTAATCAGGCAGTTATGCGCACTGCCGTACCAGCTACCTATCAGACATTTGACGTTTTAATGTCTTCTGTCTCGTAGCCAGCTTGCCGACGCTGCGGCGTTCCACGATCTGCGAAACCACGCGGCCAAATAAATGCGTTTTACGATTTCGTCTGTCGCCTCCTCCAGTCAACCGACACGAAGTGCAGCTCTCTGTCCATTCTCGCCTTGATTTTGGTCAATGATAGGCCTCTGGTCGGTGGTATAGAAATCGAGTCGTACACGCGGCGAGCGTCTGATCATCCAGCGATCGGATTTTTAGGTGAAGTCATCTACGCTTGTCGAGAAGGTCGTTCGTGTGGATCGTTATCGAGCGATTCGATCGAGCCTTTTTGCGGCTGATTTATCGCCCCTCGCAATTCCTGCGCTTCTAAATGATTGTAAACTCTGTTTCGAAGCTGTGGACGTCGCTACTTGTAATATACGACGCTATTACACCCACGGTAATTTTTTCTTTTAAATTGGATGCGCTGTTCTAGGAAATTTTTTATGGGAAAGGAAGATCGTGAGTTATTGGTAGCTCGATTCGGACAGATTTTAAATATGTCGTGACATAATTAATGGCTAATTTCGTGCCGTTCATCTCGCACGGTGTCTATGAACATTCGAGCATTTCCTGGGGAAACGGATTTAACGGAAGACAGAGCGCAGTTAAATGTACGCGACGCGCAACAAATACAATTTCTCGGCGGTGGCGGCGGGCGTTGCGGCATTTCGCACGGCTTGCGAAAGAGCGCGAGAGAGCAGACTAGATAATAATGCGCGAACCGGATATAGGGAAACGGTAGCCGCAAAGCCACGGTCAGGTTCGCGTCGTTGCCTTAATTAAGTTACACGCCGCTCGCATTGTTCCGAGCGTATAAATGTCGCTGTAAAAGAGGGGAGAATGATATTAATTAGTTTCAATACCCGGTTTCTCCCTTTGGAAACAACGCCGCGAGTTTCACTCGTATTTTTCACGAGATATACTCTGCTACTCGATTCTCGTTTCTTGTTTCCGATGCCAGGAACAAACCGGCGAAAAGACGAGATAAAACAAAAGCGTCTTCGAGCTGTGCCTTCGAAAGGCGGCGTATAACCGAGGTTACGGCACTACGGATCGATTTTTCGAATATTTTTAACGATACAGGCTGCGGCTGGCAAACTAAGCCAGGCGCGTAAACATAATTTTTAATTATTGTTAACGCCTTTAAATACGCTCCGTGGAAATCGCGTAAAATATTAGCAGGGAAGCGACTGGCGGCCGCGCCGGCCCGTGGAAATTTCGAAATATTTACAAAGATAAGAACCACGAATGGCGCGGAATTATGGACAATCGATTAACAGAACATTAACGGGCCAAATGATTTTCGTTGATTCTCGTTTTTATGCCGGAATAACCGACACTCGGCCCACCCACATGCGCACCCTCTGCGGTATTACGCTTTATCGTTTTCATCCCTGCGATTTCGTCGGCTCGAGTAGCACGCTCCATCGTTGCCTCTTTTATTGCTGGGAATTACATATTTATAAGACCTTCGCAACATATACTTTTGAATTTCGTTCTTGCTTTAGCGATACTGTATAAATGAAATAGAAATTCTGTTGAAAAGGGGAATATAATTATTAGACATGGTTATATACTTCAAGCAGATTCAGGCAAACCTTTTAATGTACATTCATTTCTCTGCATATTGCGGAGACTGGGATAAGCCTCAAATAACGCCAGGAAGTTATTAAAACCTTTAAGAAATATTATTTCGTTCGAAATCTTCGAACTAAATTAAAAGAGACAAATATTTTATATTACGAGGTACAACGTGTCATTTTTACAACTTCTTACGTTGCTTATTTCTCTTTAGGAACGCAAGATTTTTACCGATTAATCGTTCTCTCGATAATTAGAAGCAATAGTCACTTGTTGTATGGAACCGCGTCTAGAAACGATCAATTTAACACGTTGACTGGCATGGGGGTGACCGGTGACCGGCGACGCAGCAAATATTAAAAGAACGATCGTTTGAAAAAAGGACAATCGTAATAATTGTGTACAACGCCGTGGGCCACCGGTGGCCCACGCCGCGAAAAATGCTTCAAGCATGACTTTATAACTCATTTTACTTGCTGCGAACAATATCTAAATATAATACGCATGGCATAATGAAAAGTTCACGTCGGTGCCTCGGACAAATCATGGAAAATTCGTCTGACAGTCAACGCGTTGATATCAATTTTCGTTATCAAAGGATCGTAAAGAGATGCGATAAATCCGCAGTAAAAACTACCGCGTCGTGTGCGAGTTCCCAAGGAGCAATTAAACCAATTCACGGCAATTAATTAGCCGGCAACGATTCTCGATCGACTTAAGAGGCGTTCAACGTCGACGTTTGCTAAGTATAAATGAGGTGCGTATAGAAAGAGGAGGGACGAGGATCGTACGGGTGGCCCTAAGCCAGCTTTCTCCTCTGGTCGAAGGCTACGCAGAGGGGTTGAAAAGACGCGGAGGCGAAGAGGAGAGGGCGGAGGGCAGAGCAATAGCCTTTACGACTCACCCATAGTATCAAACGATCTATCCAACCATTAAGATAGTCTCGAAACGATTCGGTAACCTTTGGGTCCGTGGAAAGCGATACGCTATCAAGTCGGTAGCCCGGTCGCGGCATTTCGTGAACGTATATAGGAAAACCACCCTTTTGCCTCTTGTCGTCCGTCCTTTCACCCAGCGCCATTTTGTCTTCTTCCTTGCATGCCACCACGCCGATAGGATTACTTACTGCCACTCACCACGATGGACTCACCTTTATCTCGCTCGCAATTCCATCGTATCGTGTCATTCTCGGCTCCTAACTCCTTCCGATTCCTTTGATTCCTTTCCAATTCGTCAACGCCATCACGAGCCATTTATCGACGCCCTTTCTTGATTTCCTTTCCCGCGGTAATTGGCTCTCGATATCCTGTAAACGACATCAGCAAAGATTCTGGAAGAATTTTCAAACGGATGAATAAGGCGTGATGTTTCTGTTGCATTCGAAACTGAGGGAAATCGTAACGTAATTCGGAAGTGGAGAAAGTTCGTGTTTATAGAATGTATTAGATAATGAAAATTACAATTAAACACGTAGGGTGACTCTGGCGACCCATTCGCAAAGATTTTGTTTCGTCGGCGAACGTTGATCAGGGGAATCGATGTGGCTGCTATCAGATCGAGACTAATACTACAACAGATAATGGTGCTTCCGTGTACCCAACTGCTGCCTGTTCGCCCCATTACTACACCGACACACGGTACCCGTGTCTGAATGAAGGAAATAGACGTTTACCACTCATCGCCCTTCCGAGTACCCTATTTTACAAACCTTTTTCAAAATACATCCAGCGAAATGATATTGAGGTCAGAAGAATGTCTGAAAGCTTGGAACTCCATCCATTCCTTAATAACTGATAAGGAAGACCTTAGGAAGCTCGTTCCTTGCTGCAAGAAGCTCGCGTAAAGTAAAGAAGAAAAGTAAAAAGAGAAGGACAAATTCATTGGCCAATTGAAGTGGCAGTCTTGATCAAGGGTATTTAACGAAACGCAAGAAAACCGTGCAATTCGAAACAAGAAACGACCGGTTAAAATATAAAACGCAATAAGGGTGCTGGGAGAAAGAGGGTGGAATAGGAAGAGAAAGAAAGAGGGAAAGAGAGTTGGCGGTAAAAAGACGCCGGTTTAAGTGTGTGGGTGTCATGCATATACATCGAAGGGAATAGAGAGCGTCATGCGCCGGGGGTGGAAGTGGGGACGGGGCTTGCGCGGCAGCATTGCCGGAAGCCCCATGTTTGACGGGGGGTTTTCCCCAGCATGGGAAAGGGGGGATGGTTGGGTGAGTTTCTAGGATGGTTTCAGTGCAGAGAAGGGGTGGAATGGAATGGAATGGAGTCTACGGTAGTGGCCGTAGGGCGGTAAGGGGGTTGCCGAGGGGCCGAGGGGTCCGGAGATTGATAACGCAATTCCAAGACTGCCATTACCCCCGTCCACCGAACTCGCTCCGGCGCTTCTATCTTTTTTGCTTCTCCACCTCCCTCTTGCTTCGGCCCTCTTCCCTTCTGTCCTCGTGCGCGCTCCTCTTTCAGCCGGAGCCGGGGAACCGGCGAGTTTTAGAAATGTTAACTCCATAAATGCCACGCCGTTCCTTTTTTCTTTTCGGAAAGAAACAGCCGGGGGAGAAAGGTGAAGGGGACCGTGGTCCGACACGCACCGCCTCGCTTATGGCGAATAAAAGGGATTAGGTTACGAGAGAATCGCGAGTGGTCGCGAGCTAACGCGAAAAACTGGTCCCCTCGATGCTTCGAGATGGAAAATTTCTTGTTTCTTTATGTGTACATTTAATGCGAATTATGTGCGAAGATTGTCGGGTAATCAGAGATTGATTCTTCCGAATTTATTTGATCTCAAGGGTTAATAGCATTTGTTTGTTTCATCGTGGGATGTTGTTGGACGGTGGAAAATTCACTCTTTCGAATTTATTTCACCTGAAGGATTAATAGCTTTATTTTGTTTCATCGTGAGAATGTTGATAACGATTGTTGGTATCGAAGGGACGGTTCCGTGGGTTTGTACGGAAGTTGGAAACGTTGGGAAGCGGGGCGGTCGTTGGAAAAAGCCGGGTTGATCTTAATTCTAAAGACGAAAGGGGAATACCTGCGCAAGAGGTCGAGGAGTCACGGAGATTGATAATCCAATTTCAAGACTCCCATTATCTCCGCCCACTAGCTCGCTCCAGACCTTCCAGATCCTTCGAGTTTCTTTCAGGATTCTCCTTGCTTTTGACTTTTTCCTTCTATAAGAGTTGATGAATTTTATGAATGGTTTCCTCCATTATTCGCCGCGTAGATGGCCCAAGAAATGGAACATTTGATCGAAGATTCTTCCGGAAATTTCACTGAAATCGTCGTTACGTTAAATGTTTTACAAATACGATTTTAACCGTTGACCTAAATAATTTTCAATTTCAACTTTTTATAACGATTTACCCTGAATATCGACGGGAGGGGTATTAAATATCCAAAGTATATTAAAATATCAATATATATATAAAATAGGGATAAAAATAAAAAAAAAATGACGGTAGAAAGAATTATGCAGCGAGCAAAGCTATGATATTTGCGTTTAAAAATTGTAAACAATTTTCCGACGGGATATCTTTCACGCGGAATGCTATTTTCTCCAGGTTACTGGCTGTTTGCCGTCGGCGGCCACTGTCTGCGTTATCCCCCCGCCCCTGCAGGCCAGTATTTCCTCGGTAGAGAAGCTCGTGTTCTCGCCACGTTTCGGACAAATCCTGCCAGGGAAGTTTCAGCAGACGATACATTTTTGTACCGAAAGCAAATCCGTACGCGAGCTTGGAGGTCCACCGGGCCAAAAGAACCATCTTTCCTAAACATAGCGTTACCAGGATAATTGTGCGAGCGAAACTTTGTCGTAGACCTTGTTTATTCGTTCCTCATTCAGCTTCAGGACTGGACAGTCGGTGAATATGGTTGGTTGATTATAAGGACAGGTTCTATTTTGAAAATATATTGCAAAAAGGATGGAATTTCGGGGTTTAATTTTATAGGTATTATTTATTTATTATTATTTATTTAGTCCGTGCTTTTCGGCTTTGGACGAACTTTCGGTTTACATTTCTTGCGTTTATTGTATCCTTAGCCTATTCTTATCAGCTAAACCTAATTGCCCAACTATTGCAACTTTTAACTACACATTATTGCCGCTTTGTTCTTTGGTCTCCTTGCTGTGCTACCTTCCTGTCATTCCTCCCCGTCTTGTATTGCTCTTGCTAATTTTATGGGTAACATTATTGGAAATATAAAATACCTATAAAAATATTATAAATAAAAATGACATACAATTTATATTTATTTATTCTCGATCAGAAGAATCGGAAGCAAGCTACAGTTGAAGATAAACTTAGAAATATAATCTACATTTATTAAAGCGAATAATAATTCGTTGGGCGAGTGTGACAGGATATTACAAGCGAAAAGATCAGATGTTGATTGATCATGGAAATTTCGTTGTCTTCTCGTACCACCAATGAAACAATTCTAGTCGTGAAAGCAGAAATATTTGGATTATTGTTGCACCGCGTTCTACGGATTAGGAGAAAGGGGAAAAAGCGCGATTCGAGAGCAACTCGACAACAAAAATCCGAGAAAATGAATAAGTGGAAAGACGGGAAAGTTTAGCGGGAATGGTGGAGCATTGAGTAGAAAATAGGAAAGTGTTAATCCAACCGAGCAACTTTGCCCCCTGTAGGGAACTTGCACGCTTATGCCGAGAGGATTTCCATCCAATAAATTTGGAGCTTTGTATAAGCTTTCCACGCTTGAGTTTAAATCCCGGCGTCGGTGCGGGCTTACGCTTTGCTGTGTGGAGATACCTATATATCTGTAAAGAGGGAAACCCTCTTTCCCTCTGCTTGCCGCCAGACGATTTCAAAAAGACGTGCGAAAATTATTGAATACTTTGAGAAAGCTCGCGCACGTTACAGTTCCCTGGCCGTTAGTTACCATAAGCCGCTAAAAATATTAAATCGATACTTTGCTCGTGCTTTCTCGCGATTTTTGTCCTACCATTTCTCCACTAAATGTGTCCGGATACCGCTATGAAATTCGAATTACGTTCCATATTTCATTCGTTCAGACCAACTCCTTACAATTATACCTCGCTTCTTGATACAAAAAAGTACAGGATGCACAGAAATGTAGAAAATATCCAAAGTATGGTATTTGTTGTAACATTTGGAGGATGAAACAAATCTCCAAGTTCTATTTTCTACAGTGCTGTAACGATGAGAAGATAAGAAAACAAAGGAATAAAAGTTTGAACGGAAGAAGTAGGGTTGCTGCAACGAAATCCAGAGAAGGACACGGAAACAGAGATTTCGGAGTTGTTGGAATGGTCGTTTACATATTCTCAAAACGACATCCTCTGCTTCGTAAGGGCGCAATAAGGGTTAATATGTATCTGAGGGGACGTTACAAGAGTTCGTTTTATCGTGTCCCTCTTGTCCTTTCTCTTCCTCTTTCTCGCCCGCAGGCTTAAGATTAGAAACTTTTTATATGAACTCACGTGCCTGCTACCCCCGGTGATGGTCACCTTCAACCCCTCGTACGCTTTAACTAAATTGCCCCGACGTGACAGATGTAAAATGTTTTATTGCAACCGAGTACCCTCTTCTTATTTCACTTGGTTCTCCGGAGGATCTCGAGTCTCTCCCGGACACAGAATTCTCGCATACAGAATGAAATAGCCTCTCTGGCCAAGGAATTATGCGACAGCCGCGTATTATGCGTTACACGATCTTACATCGCCAAGTTCGGTTTATGACCGGCAGATCACGCGAAACCTGACCGAAGAAGGCGAATAACTCAGTGGAATGCAGAATTACTTTCTTCTTTCCAAACATATATATTTAATTATATCGAAGATATCCACGTACTATAGCTGATTTACGATATGTATAGTGAAATTTCCGTGTCCGTGAAGATAGGCTACAAAGTTGATCGCTGATACATGAGACTGCGGACAGGAATCAAAGTTACGAGTGTACTTACATATGGTAGAATTTACTTAGTTAAACATTGGAGAAAATAACTGGTAGTAGAATAAAAAGGATGAAAATATAATAATAGAAAGCAGACGATAATAATACAATAAGTATAGTTAGTTTAATATAATATACTTAGAAGATGAAATAAATTTCTTTAACTGTACCCATGAAAATATATAAATTAGCATAAGTGTCCACAGCCAGAGAGTAACGTGGCATCCTTCTAGAAACAACATAGACTTTCGAGAATCCTAAATTATGAGAATCAGAGGATTCTGTATGTAATTAATTTTGTCAGACCGTCGTCAGATACGTGAAATTTACCGTATAACCGAAGAAAAGTGTTTATGGAAGATATAATTTTCTATTGGAAACGTGGAAATTCATTGGATATCAAAGACATTCGAACTCTATTCAAACTTGAGGCCATTCAATGGGTAGTCCCGTATTAGGACTACGCGAATATCATCCCTTACGAAGGTACAGACGCCGTGGACGTTGAAGAAAGGTTGCGATCGAAGGGCGTAAGATCAGCGAACGTATGTAAACAAGGGATCGAATATAGTCGGGAAACAGTGCGCGAATTCCCATGCGGGAGTAAGATATTGGTTTTCATCCGGCTCGTTTCAGTGCTCGTAACGTTTGATAAAAATGCGTGTTACGCGTTCCAGACCAGACCCGGCTCGGACCGAAAAGCCGTCCAGGGAATCGTACGCGAAGAGATCACGAGAATTCCCCCTCTGACTGCTCCCTCTTCAGGTATTTGCGCGTAAGAGGGTGACGGCTCAGGTCTAGCCCTATAAATACCAATACGCGATGATATCGCCTTCATAGGCAGATTTTTTGGACACCGCGCGAAGGAACTGCTCGCCCTTCCTTATATTTAGGTATTGTTATCGTTGGAGATTATCGCGGAAGATACGGTTTATTCTTCACTGATATTTTGGAAAATGTTGCGTACTTGTTTGGGAATTGATAGGTTCTTTTTAATGGAAATTATTCGATAATTGTCATATTTGTTATTAGATTCTAATTGTAAAAGTAGTTGTAATTAATTGGTATAATAATACAATATAAATATTTTTAAATCTGTGCCTTTTGATAAGAAGATTTAATGTATGGAATAAGAACAATTATCGTTATCAACAACAAAATATAAATATCTTTAAATCTGTGCCTTTTGGTCAAAAGATCTAATGTGTGGAATAAGAACAATTATTGCTGTCTATAACAAAATATAAATATTTTTAAATCTGTCCCTTTTGATAAGAAGATTTAATGTATGGAATAAGAACAATTATTCTTGTCTACGATACAATATAAATATTTTTAAATCTGTGCCTTTTGATAAGAAGATTTAATGTATGGAATAAGAACAATTATCGTTATCAACAACAAAATATAAATATCTTTAAATCTGTGCCTTTTGGTCAAAAGATCTAATGTGTGGAATAAGAACAATTATTGCTGTCTATAACAAAATATAAATATTTTTAAATCTGTGCCTTTTGATAAGAAGATTTGATGTGTGGAATAAGAACAATTATTCTTGCCTACGATACAATATAAATATTTTTAAATCTGTGCCTTTTGGTAAAAGGATTTAAGGTGTGGAATAAGAACAATTATTGTTGTCTATAACAAAATATAAATATTTTTAAATCTGTGCCTTTTGGTCAAAAGATCTAATGTGTGGAATAAGAACAATTATTGCTGTCTATAACAAAATATAAATATTTTTAAAACTGTGCCTTTTGATAAGAAGATTTGATGTGTGGAATAAGAACAATTATTCTTGCCTACGATACAATATAAATATTTTTAAATCTGTGCCTTTTGATAAGAAGATTTAATGTATGGAATAAGAACAATTATCGTTATCTACAACAAAATATAAATATTTTTTAATTTGTGCCTTTTGGTCAAAAGATCTAATGTGTGGAATAAGAACAATTATTATTGTCTACAACAAAATATAAATATTTTTAAATCTGTGCCTTTTGGACAAAAGATCTAATGTGTGAAATAAAAACAATTATTCTTGTCTACGATACAATATAAATAATTTTAAATCTGTGCCTTTTGATAAGAAGATTTAATGTATGGAATAAGAACAATTATCGTTATCTACAACAAAATATAAATATTTTTAAATTTGTGCCTTTTGGTCAAAAGATCTAATGTGTGGAATAAGAACAATTATTGCTGTCTATAACAAAATATAAATATTTTTAAATCTGTGCCTTTTGATAAGAAGATTTAATGTATGGAATAAGAACAATTATTCTTGTCTACGATACAATATAAATAATTTTAAATCTGTGCCTTTTTATAAGAAGATTTAATATGTGGAATAAGAACAATTATCGTTGTCTGCGATAAAGATCTTTGCGGTGAAAAAAATATACTTTAAAATGCGCTGGGAAAGATATGGAAACAAGAAATTGATGAGACTTTAACTCTTATGTTGCAACAAAGGAATTACAGAATATAGTTTTGTCGTTGACGATTCATTTTCCTTACTTTCCGTGGCAAGAATCGTTTCCGTATCGCTTCGGCGAGATTCAGGGCATAATAATCTATACGATAGACGGAAGCCATTTCGGTACGCATAGTGATGCCATGGACGATCATTAGTCTGTTCCTTGCTATTTAAAATGTTCGATGCTAGCGCAGGATTTCATGTCGTACATCCTTATCCCTTTCGCTACGGGCTCTTGATTTTTACAATATACCGTGGCAACGATTATGTCTCATTTACCTGAAACGTTGGCACGCTCGGCAAAGGCAAACAGAGCGTATTCACACGTTGCCATCGGCTCGTGACACGTAAACCCGCCACAGATCAACGCCAACGAGCGTGTTGCTTTCCATAAATCCGTAAGTTACCGCGTTTAAATGAAAACCGGCTAATTAAGGTGGTTTCCGTGCGCGTTAGGCTTTCAAGTTTCCCGTTTCTTTTTCCTATTTTTTTTTTTTTTTTTTTTCGACCTGATAAATCCATAGCTTTCGAACGAGTCGCGTAATTCACGAGGAAACAACTTGTGCCGAAGTTCTCGTAAGATTTTTGCGCGATCGAAGGCGTATTAATCCGCTCGTTGGAGGAAATAAAGGGTCGTTTTATTAAATTAAGGTTAACGCGGCAAAGTTGCTCGACGCTGCTGTACGTGTTCCAGAAGTTCCGCCGGATCCTTCGAGCCGGGGATTTTAATGAGCTCGCTCGATCGGAACTCGAGGCGTTCCCTAATGAGTCGATTTTATAGTCTCCATTCTAGTCGGAAAAAAAGCCGCAGCCAATTAATTGGTTAAGCCGCACGATCTGCTGCTCGGTTCGCGGCGTCTTTTATCCGGATTTAGAGATCCTCTCTTTCAAGCTTGCCACGTAAAAACTGCCACGGTGTTATCGGAGTCGATGAAACGAATTTCCTGGCGATTCCGCGATTTACCGCTATGAGACGAGACGGTTGTATCGGACTTCGTGTTTCTTAATCGTCCTGCTGCTAATCGATGGCAATACGATTAAGAAACACTGGAACGCAACTATTTTTGTATTAAAATGTCCCATTCCAGACACCGAATAATCCCACTATCGTTGTAATTGCAGATTATTGAAAATTACCGTATATTCTATAATTTTATAATTTCATTTCAAAATCGACTATCCATTAATTTGCCAATAATATAGAAAGATTTTATTTCAAATATATAATTATCGTGCGAAATTGACAATTGTGACAATTGTTCAAACGGTGTATGGTGAAATATAAAATATTTTGGTGGAATATGAAATTTCTGGTGGAAATTGTAAGCGAGTTGCAGCAAGGGGCAATGATAGCTAAAGCGGTACAGGGGATCACGAGCAGCCTCTTGGTCTAAGCGGTCGGATCGAGCGTGCAAGGTGGATGGGGATACGGCCCGATAAACACCGCATTACTCCACTGGAAGAGCATTTCTCGCGCCAACATACGGCCTACGAACGTAAGCTCGGTCACCTATCGGCTGGCTCGATCTAGATTAGGACACTTAGCCGTAACAAATTTGAATCTGATTACCTTGAATGAGATTGGGCGGACTTTGCTCGGAATTACGTCGCTAAACAACCGCCATCGTCCCCGTGTATCCTTTCCTCTAATGTTTTTACAACTATCCAACCCATTTGGCGATAATAATTTGTGCAACTCGTACGAAGATTATCGTAATTCGAACGAAACATTTCAATTAATCTGGATGATTTGTCAGGAAACATTTACGATATCGTATAATAACGATAAAATAGTTTAATCGCTGGCTTTCACTCTGTTTAATCGTCTGCTGTAATTATAACGATAATTGGCTAGAGATATCGAACCGGTTGCGAATTATCAAAATGCACGGCCAGAAGTGGACGATGAATCTTCGGTAGAACGGATCGAAGTGATCGTATGCTACAAATCTACGGCCGTCCATATGCATATTTTCACAATATCGCCTGGTCCCATGTTGCCTCAGGATAGGTACACGTAGATCCCTCATAAGGGAGATATCGTTTCCGAATCAAATGACCCATTCCGTTTTAGTGTCGCCATTTAACCGACATCTATGCGCCTCTGGCCATCCGACACGAGGTAACCGTTACACGGCAAACATAGAAAGTCTCGCCATCGGGCTTTCGGCCATCCCTCGATAATACCGTTCGCGTCCACCCTGCCACCGAGTATCGTGTCTCTAGGCTGCAGCAATTAACAGTTCTCTCGTTGATCATCTCCAGGTTGTTCCCTTCAAGTTTTATCGCGATCGCGCCGTTTGTTCGTTCGTAGCGAATATCTCTTTTATGGAACGCGGCCGAACGCGCTGGAAAATAATTTGCTATCGCCGAAAGTTGATAGAACGAACGTCGGTTAACGAAGTTTCAAAATTTCGTTTCGTTTGATAATTTCACGGGCGAGCGCGGATATCGTTGGTGTAGCATGCAGTAAAGGTATCGTGGATTTTGCTCAAGTACTTTGTCGCGTCAGGCGTACGTTGCGTGATCATGCACGCGTGGAATTTCCAGGCGCAGAGTTTTCACGCGTGAATTTTAACGCGCAGGTTCTAAGCGCGGGAACTTCAAACGCGCGGATTCTGCACGCGTGCATTTTGTTTCAAACACGCAAAATCCGCACGCGCGAATTTTAAACGCGCAGGTTCTAAGCGCGGGAACTTCAAACGCGCGGATTCTGCACGCGTGCATTTTGTTTCAAACACGCAAAATCCGCACGCGCGAATTTTAAGCGCGGGAACTTCAAACGCGCGGATTCTGCACGCGTGCATTTTGTTTCAAACACGCAAAATCCGCACGCGCGAATTTCAAACGCGCAGGTTCTAAGCGCGGGAACTTCAAACGCGCGGATTCTGCACGCGTGCATTTTGTATTAACACGCAAAATCCGCACGCGCGAATTGCATGAGCGAATTCTGCGCACGTTACTTCTGACAATAACGTTAAAAAGATTCTCCAAACACCGGCACATTCGCTCATTCGTTAATATGTTAAAAGAATTGATACTTTGCATCTATATGTATGTACACTACTCCCATCGAATAAACAAGTTTCATATAGTTAACACGTTGACAGCCATGGGGGCCACCGGTGACCGGCGACGCAGCAAATTACGCAGCAAGTACGATTGTTTGAAAAAAGGACAATCGTAATAATTGTTTACAACGCCGTGGGTCACCGGTGGCCCACGCCACGAAAAATGCTTCAAGCATGATCTTACAACTCATTTTATATGCTGCGAATAATATCTCAACATAATACGCATGGCATAATGAAAAGTTCGCGTCGGCGCCTTGGGCAAACCATGGAAAATTCGTCTGGCAGTCAACGTGTTAAGCATGTTAAGTCGGCTTTAATAAACAATGGTTTTAGTTGTAGCGCTGGTATACAGAAGATTTACAGATACAGTACAGATTCTTTGCGCGCTTATCCCACCTAACCGATATTAGTAAACAATTTCGTGGACCTTCTGCACGCCCTTCGCACTAAGTTAGCATTCCCTGCTGAGAAAATAGGAGGTCGACCGACGGCTGGGTAAGAGCATCTGGGACCACATCCAACGCCTTCGGATGAGATGGTTAGGGGCAGATCAGCGGGGATGAAACACGTGTTCGATGTTCCGGGTGGACTTTGGAATCGGAGGGGTGGGTAGGAGTGGGTGGTAGAAAAATAACAGGAAGGGTGTATGTACCGGATGGAGTAGGTAAGACGTCGTTACGTGCATCCGGCGCTCCTACGGAATTCGAATCTGAACTCACCAAGTCAAACCCGATGGCAAACTCCTCCTTCCTCCCTCTTCTACTCCACGTACATACGAATGGGTATGAGGACACGTTATAAAAAGTCTAAATCATCCCCCTTCGCGATGATATTAATGCGGCTGACGTTCGTAGATTTTCATTTATTCCGTGGCGCGGTGCTGCTTTCCAATCTGGCGAGCTACCAAATTGGAAAGCGGCACAGTTGCGAAGTTTTCCCCCGCGGTAGACTTAGCCCAACTTCGAAGCCAACCGAGGAATATGTATTACGGCAAAGTAATCCAATCCACGGTTGAACGTTACGGTCGCTTCCATTGATTCATCGAACAATCTGCGAGAGAGCGTTTATAGCACTTCTCTTCCACAAGTACAAGCGAAGAAATTAGATGATTTCGGATTATACCGATTCACCAGTTAAAAGCAACTGCCCGGTGAAACTTTCCCATTAGTTTGTACAGCGAAGTACATCGAGACGTTAGCCCTTTAACGGCACCAGCCAGCCATTTGAATTTCGAATTTGTCTCCCGCAATTAGATCTCCCTACATGCACTCGAGCGAAAACTATGGTAACCTCGTGGGATATGTAAATGGTGTGGTGAGTGCTTGCCAAGGTGATTCGTCAGAGCGAGGTACAACGCGTATTGTATTGTAGGACAGGAGCGGGAAAGGATTTTCTGATTCGTTCGTAGCTCTCGAGATTGGCAGTGATCCAAATTGAAAAATACATTCACGATGTTTTCTTTGCCCTTGTGGAGGCAGGCATCGCGGAGACCAAGCAGGATCACGAGCAGGCTGGCGAGGGCGAAGGGAAACGAATGATATAATGGATCGTGGAAAATGCGGGTTGAAAGTTAGGGGTTCAAGGGGCTCTACGGTATAGCGGTAGAGTAACCTAGCGGTGGGGGTGGATTTATAATGAAAGCCGTAGAGTTGGACTTGGATTTGTGAGGGTACTACAGCCCTCCCAGCCTCGCCAAAGAGGCAGCCACCCATCCAAAGAGCCGGTGATCCACGGTGAACCAACCAGCCATCCAGTCAGCCAGCCAGCCAGCCAGCCAGCCAGCCAGCCAGGCCAGAGGGAACTGGGCAGGGTAGCCGCGCTCAACAAGGAATCCAATCGCCACGTGATCTGTATAATAGCCGTGCTAAACCTTCCTACCCTTCTCGGCCTTCTTCCCCACCGCCCACACCCCGTGCAATCCCACGGGTGGAATTGCAAATAACAAACGTTGGCCTATCACGGGTTGCCTCTCTCTCTCTCTCTCTCTTTCTGGTTTGCCGCCTCGTTGCCAGGTCGAACCGAACAAAGGCTCCCGATGAGTGTGTTCTCTTCGAGTACCCAATGAGAAGACCGTGAAACGAAACTATAAATCCGTATAAGTTAGCCGGTGCAGCTGTAACCACGATATGGCTACGGCTTAATTAACCTACGATACCGGAGCGCAAGACCGGAAGGGGTTTAATGAGGTTTCACGGGATCGGTCGACACGCACGTGAAACTTAAAATGGGAAATTAGCTGAGAAATTGTTTCGCACGAATCCAACGGTCTTTTACGATATCGAGGCAGTTGGGAGAAGAGTCTACGTACCGAAATCTTTCCGCCTTGTCGATTCATTGGATCGTATATTTTAGGTTAATTATCGCGAAATCACCCTGAGTTTAAGCGTTGGGAAACTTCTCGGCTATCCCGTGAATGTCCCTTGATCGAATCGGTTTGCTGTCCGCGAAGCAACTCGAGAGAACCAAACGACCGTGAAACGAAGTAGTCGTCCACGTGGACGAGCAAGAGGATTAGTCGCGACGCATTATAACGTAAGCGTTGATGAGAGGAAGGAACATTCGTGACCGAGACTAGGATGTGCTCCAGCAGTCCCTCAGTGGCTCGTTAAGGCATTTGCATTTCATTTCGTCCCTCTCCTATTCTCTCCTCATCCCCCCGAAGTTCTACGCCAGCCCCTCTTTTCCCGTATAAATATTAATGCAACATCCTCCTCTCTCGGGGGGTTTTTGTTCCTCTTCTGTTCCGAAGAGCGGCACCCTCCTTCTGCCCGAGTACTTTGAATGCTGATGCGCTACCAAGCCTCCGTGCGTCCTTTCTTCTTCTCTCTTCTCTCCGGGAACGAACCGTTCGCGCACACGTACCACGTTCTTTAATGAAATACGATTTATGAATATTTGCCGTTGCGGTGGCTCCGCGGCTTCTGGAAAAACGAACACCGCGCTTTTGTTTCTCGATCGTTTGTTTCGTTCTCGTCTAATGGCGAACGGATCGATTCGATGGACTGAAGATGGCCACAAAACGCTTCCAACGTTATATTACAAGACTGTAAAAAACCGTTGCTTATAAGGAACATTTTACGGAATAATTTAACATTCAAAAGTACATTCAACCTTAATAATAAATGCTTCTAAAGAAGAAGGGAAATATTCGTATGCAAAAGAAGGCGAAAGATTGCTGGGAGCACGTGGCAATTAAAATGTGCAAGGCGCAGCTTGCGTTAAATCCACGCTCGCGTTATTAGAATGCGAGGACAGCTCGAGCTTTTCGTATTTTCGCGTTCGGATTTCCGCGTCTCGCGAATTTCTTTGAAGTACGTGCCGAGCAGTGGCAAAGAAGGAAAAGGTAGAAAAGGTAGGAGAAAGGAAAAACAGAGACAGAGAAAGGAAGAGGGAAAAGGTGGAAGAAAGAGGGAGCACAGTTTGTGGAGGTACGGAGACAGTAAATATATACGGAATAGCCGGGGGTAGGTATATGCAGGGCGGTAACGTGGTAAGATGGGCCTCTGCATTGCCGGCATGATTGCCTCTATGGCACATCGAGGCAATCCCCGCGGCTACGTGCCCGACATACATCCGCTTCCATCTTACTTTCTTTTTCTTCTCATTTTTCCCGGCCACGTCCCTCGGTCTCCTTTCTATTCCGCGGTTTTCGCCCGCTCGACCATCTCAGATATGCAAGCGGCACCCAGACCGCGACCCGTATCTACCATACAGCCGTACTTAAACGGCGAAGTTGAAACTTTTGCTGAACCATACATCGCTAGCTAATTAGACGAGTTGAACGCGTGCCGGTCGGATTAATGTCTGCCACGAGATAAGCCACTAATTCCACGTAGAAGGAAACTTCCAATTTCAACTCTTAGACGGTGTTGTTGGATCGCGGCCATTTCGATAAAGGACATGCAAAAGTTTCGTTCCCTCGTCCTCTAGGAACAAGTTTTTGTATAGATTTCACTATCGTTATGCCTGTGCTTTCGTTTCAATTAGCGACCAATAGAATCTGATTGGCCGATTATCGAAATTGTGTGTTCGATGATTCCGTCGAACGATGGAGAACGCGACGAAAGAAGAATCGTACGTAAGATAGAGGAAACGTTTACGCCAGCGATTTCTCCGGTCGGAATCGCAATCGTTGCTATGTAGACGATTTAAACTCGTACTCGGTCTGATCTAGAAGAGAGAAGCGTTTACAGGCGTTTCTGAATATATTCGCGAGGAAATTACCGGCGAAAATATCTCCCTCGCGTTTTACGTTAGTACGGTTACGCTGCAAGAGCTCAATGGATGGCGCCTTAAATTAGCATTAGGCGACGAAACCGTAGTTACGATCGGGTAATATATCGAGCCATCCGGAGAGATCCCGTAATTTCGAATCGTTCAGTTCTCCAACCTACGACATACGTATTTTCTTTGCAATTAGTCGAAACCGATGATAATTAACCGAAATAATGTTATAGGAACATCAAATTTACACTTGGAATTAATATTACAATAATTCTATATTTATTTAATGGACGATTGCAAAGATATTCATCGATACGCGCTTGCACGCGTCTCGCCGCTTTCTTCCATAGCCGACTGTTAACCGACTGAACTGTTTACATTCGTCTGTTTTCCAGACGCCGCGCACGCATACTTGCACACGCTGATACTCACATCCAACCTATCTAACCTAGTCCAGCACATAAAATTATACATATCTCAATAGGGGCGAATTATTTATATATTATTTTAGGTTAGAAATTTAGAGATCATTCGAGATCACTCGATGTTGTTCAGTCTCGTTCGAGGAATGTTAAGGGTCGTTCGAAGATCAACCAGGGACACGAAGATCATTGGAAGGTGACGTAATATCGTATAAAAAATAAAAGCGAAGAAAATTAAAAATTGCATTTGAACTTCACCAAGAAAGATCGCACGACCGATATCGTCCCGAAGCAAAAAGGTGAATAAATCGAATAGATCCGTTTAATCGAATCTGCGAGGGTCGCACGCGAGGGAAGATTAATCGGTATGCCTCTTCGGCTGATTCATTTCTCATCAAGGAATGTGCCGATAAAGCATGACGACTGGAATCGAGGCGAAGCGCAGTATGATCGAGTGCCCCGTATCGTTGGAGAATTTGGAGAGCTAGCATTAGTAAGTGGCGAGGGTGATTCC
This sequence comes from Bombus sibiricus, assembly GCA_014737505.1. Taxonomy (NCBI): domain Eukaryota; kingdom Metazoa; phylum Arthropoda; class Insecta; order Hymenoptera; family Apidae; genus Bombus; species Bombus sibiricus. The sequence continues at coordinate 1,449,414 of JACXIM010000128.1, read as the reverse complement.
AGGGGAAGCTCTATGGTAAAAGCTGGCGGCACGAGTCGGCGCTAGCTCACCAACGTTTCATTAGCAGAAGATGCTCCCCGCGGGGACGTACGCAGAGAAAGAGAGAAAGACAGGAAGAAAAGGAGAGGAGAAGATGGAGAAAGAGGAGGAGGAGGTACGGCTGGTTCGAGCTCGAAGAAGAAGGTGGAACGGAGTGGTTGGAGGCGGGAAAGCGAGATTAGAATCCCGTGCATGGTTGGAGGCGCATATATCGGTCAATAACTCAGGTCCAACGGCGTGTATCTTCCTTCCAGATAGCTTTTCCTTATTCCCTCGATCTCGGAAACGCGATAAAATCGTTACAGGACGATTTAATTTTTCTCCCTTCCCTAATGGCGCAGCTCTTACTACGCGACGCGTTATTAATTACGACGTTTACGGCGACGTATCATTTACAAACGACGTCTATAGGGGGCGAACGAGAAATTCCATATTTATCGTTTCCTTGCACCACTTTTAACGATAACAATGCGGCGTTTTCTTAAGTACGACCGAAGCTTACTTCGTATTTAATAGCGACCGTAACTTCGACCATAACTATCGACCGTTTCCAGCATGTGTGGAGTAAGTTGAAAAAACAATCTGCAACGTGAACAACGATACTCGAGAAAGAAGAAGAAAATGGAGATGCTTGGAGCGTGCTTCGCCGTGTCGATTACAGTAGGCTCTGCATACAGCAAAGTAATTTAATCGGGTGGGGGTTGGGGCGAACGGTCGTCGGGCGACGCTATGGCGCCAATGACATTTACATCCGCGCGAAGCGGCCAGACAAAAGGGAAACGGACAACCGAGATACGTCAGTGAAATCGCCACCGGCCGGAGCAGTCCGCTTTGATGGGGTTCCACGGTCGCCGGTTCGGTCGTTTCGCAGTAGCATAAATGAGAGGTGAGATTAAACTGGGGGTGACGTATGGTACGCGTCGCCCTCTACCCGGGAAAAACCGCTCGAGCTTTTTTGTCCCGCTGTTCTCCGTTCCCTTTTTCATTCCGTTTCGTTTCTGTTTGCTTTTTTTTTTTAGAGGCCGCGATTTTTCCCTGTTACGCGCGCACCCTCTCTCGCTCGCGCCGGTAATGGAAGAAACATAGAGGGATCACAGATTCGAATGAACACGTTAAAACGCGGAAACAAAGAGCAACGGAGGGTGGATCGACCACGGTGGAACCTCGGCAATGGGCAGAGCGGAGAAAATGGGGAACGCGAGACTTGCCGCGGATAAATAACGCGTTATAGGGACATGTACGTGGGAATAAACATGCGGGGACGAAGAGGGCGTAATCAAAAGTGCGAGTATGCAAAACTGCTGATCTTCTGGAACTTTGTATTTCGATCATCGTTACGTAACGTTGCATCTTTAAAACTGGACAGAGTTTTAATTATTCACGATATTTACATCATCGATCTAACAACTGGCGGGGAAACTTACAAATTTGACGTAGAGTAAGCAGGGTGAAATAGAGCAAGTGACGTAACTCGCGTGGTAAAACGTGAAAAGCGAATAAAATGTAAGAAGCGAAGTACGGGCGTCGGGATGCCGAGCGAGCACTCGAAGTTAGAGACAGAAGAGGAGGCAGCGGCGACAACGGGAGGGCCGTTTGGTCAAAGGGTGTTCGTATATATGCCAACACGTGGGATTAACTTGTATCCCGTAAAGCCGCCCGCCGCCAGCATACAAAGGTTGCTCGTAAGTCTCGTCGGATACCTGGCTAACGAAAATTACGATCTTACTAGCACGAGATTCTACTGTACCGGCACATTAGTTTCCTCGGCGTGTCCCTCCTTTGCCTCTTCCTTCGTCTTTACATTTTCTCTCGCCTACGCCGCTACGCCTACCAGCGGACAAGACCAAAGCTGGCCGGCCCATCCGCGACTCTTTTCCCTCCACGCTGTTGTTCTTCGCAATAATTCTACCTGTTTGCGTCGATATCTCAGTAGAAGCTATAACGAAGATCAGAAGGAACAGCAGGGGTTCTTTCTTGTAACCGGTCACACAGATGGTATGGGTTTCTCACATAGAAATAATTACTTGGTGGGTAGAAAAGTTGTAGAAATACGGTCAAGTTTGAAGAAAGAACGAAAGGATACGTGGAAGGTATGAAAGGCGATTTTGTATTTACCTTACAATTGGTGGATGGAAAAAGGCAGAAGTAAGAAATTACGTTTACAATGTCTTTCTTACATCGTGTTCGTTTATGGTATTAATTAACGGCGGAAGAAAGGCAGGACGGAGGATAAAAATGTGAAACGGGGGAGAAGAGAGCGTTGGAAAATGCATAGTTCGATCGTATGAAATTCGTGGACAATCGAGCTGTCCAATAAATGCAGATAGACGCGTACCTGTCTCGCCACTGGGAAAAGCTTCCTTTTTTTCAGCGAAGGCAGAATTTAACGTCGCCATTATGCAGAACGGGTTGTATTGGCAGAGCCTCAATCCCAATTCCCAGGGATAGCTAGCTGGTCGAATGGCAAAGCCAAACAAACCTTATTTATGTCTCAATTAAAGCTGGGAATGGGATGCACCCTCGATGGAGCGGCTCCAGACAATAAAGCAGTCGAAAGGGGGAGGTGGAGCGGGGAGGGAAAGGAAGAAGAGGGAGGAGAAGGAGGTGGAGGAGCAGGAGTAAGAGCAGAAGAATGGTGCGGAGGGGTCAGGAAAGAGCAAGAGAGAAAGATGAAGCAGAGGCGGTGTGGAAGGTGAGGAGGCGAGCGTGAGAGGGATAGAGAGACTCTAGAGCGAAAGAGATCGGGGATGGAGACGGAAAACTGTGGATCGTTGAACGCCGACCTCTGAACTCTGAACTTTCCGAGGCTGCGGGAGGCACAACGAGAGAGGGATGCGGGATACCATTGGTTTTAGCCTCCGGATTCTGCGTATATCCGAAACTGAACTAAATACCAGGGGGACACCGGGCTACCGAGGAGATAACGAGCGAACTCGTGAAACGGCCATAGATCAGCCGGCTTAATTATCTCCACGCATCGCTGCCTACCCCTTCTAATCGGTGGCCTACACCCACGTTCATCCAAAACCGTGTCCCTTTCCACCGAGTCCGTCGAACGATCTCTTCGTGACGATCCTTCGTCCTCCCTTGAAATAATTTAATCTATGCATGGACGCAACGGGGCCTTGATACCGCTCGATCGAGTCTGGACAACTCGCGCGATATATTGCGCGCGCTCGTTATTATGAGATACGCGACAGAGGGCTCGTTCAATGTGCTCGACGATTCGTTAACAAACCCTGTTTTCGTTCGAATCGTATATCGTCGCTTGCTTTTGTGTCAAATACAGAAGAACGAAGCGAAAGAGAGAGAGAGGGAGAAAACTGAAGAAAAAAATCTACGTTCGAGTTTAAATAGCCGCGACATTAATTTTATCGTGATGCGGTCAGAAGACGATCCTTACGTTTCGTAAGCGAGCAACGTATCCGGCATGAGTTTTAAACGAACCTCGTCGACGATTTGAATATTTCATGCTTATCAACTATGCATCACGTACACTGTCTCGCCGGCGTGTATTTACAAGAGTATCACGAGGAATCTTAAGTTTATTCCCACTTCGGCTGTATGTTTGGACGCAATAAGATATGTTGATATTCCTGCTGTCTAACCCCTTCTTTCCCTCTTTCATGCCCCTCGCAACCGATCCCGAGGCAACACCAACCCTCGTTCCTTTTTATCTCCGCAAAGTTTCCACCCCATCAGGCTCACCCTCGTAACCCCCACACCTTCTTCATCCCCCTTGTCCCTTGCCTCATCCCCCCACGGTATTCCACCTCTCTCCGCGTTCCTCTTTCCGCTACTGGCATGAACTACCCTCAACCCATTGCTTGCCAACCCGCCGCCCCCCCCTCCTCCTCCTATCTCCTACGAAGCGCCACGGCAGTCATGGCGGCAGTTACGGAATCAATAAAAGTGGTGCTCATGCGCCTCAACTGCCGTCGCTACTGCCGTCCGCCGCCACCTCTCAACCCCCGTATCCCATCTTCCCTCCCTCCTTCGCAAGCTTCCCGGAGCGACGGTACTGCCGATTCACCCGCAACCCTCCACCCCTTTTCTACCACGGACCTCTCTCTTTCTCGATTCTCCACGCGACCTTCCGCGTCTTCCCTCTTCTTTGCGCGCCCCGTGCACCCAACGCCGCACGACGTCCTCCCACCATTCTGGATTTCGTCGTCCTCCAACTCTCTTCCTCACCCTCCAGCGACTTTGAATCGCGCCAACTCCAACCTCTCTCCTCCTCGTCGTATCCATCCTTTCTGAAACTACACCTAAAACTATATACACACCGACTATACGCTCACTGTACCGGGTGTTCCGATAGCGATTTTTTTCTCTTCTCGCGGGAATTTACTCTGCAGCATGATTTTCATGGGTTGGACAAGGGGGCGGAAGATGTGGTTGTAAATCGCTCGAGTGTTACAATCAAGCGTACACGGAATTTTGATAGGTCGCGAGCACATCATATGGCTCGCTCGACTCTTGGTTACATTCGTCTCTCCGTTACAGCTGGTATTGATAATGTTTTTGTTACGTCTATTCGGTTCTACGGTCTTCGACTTCCCCGCTGGTTTTCGTTTAAAATTCCACCACGCCGTTCTTCTCATCGTCAACGAAATGGACCATATAATTGGACTTTTGAATAATTCTTTTAGGTTTAGCTTTCAGATTTAACCGCAGCTCTGACAATTCTTGACAAAAAGTAGGAGCGGTAAATCGTCAGTTATATAGGAGAGATCGTTAAAAAAGCCATGGTTTTCGAATGCATCGTGTTTCAGCGTTTCTTTCATAATTGAGTGTCAGAGCAATCCGTATGAAAATACGGCCTCGTCCATTACAGTTTTATCGATGCCGCGGCGCATGATAAACGACGAAGATTATTTATACATTGAATAAATATTTGTCGTTTCGACGGAAAATATCGCGGTAGATCTGAAATAAACTAGAATAAAATACGCAATAAAAATATGAAACGAAAACGTGCGCATGTAGGTGTACGTACTCGCGTTATCTGACATTGTGCGAGCGTTTTCGTCGAAAAAGACCGCCTTCGGTTTCGGCGCGCATCAGGCTGTTTGGCCCGCGTCGAATAAATCTAAAATCCGCAATGTATCTTAAAAGACCATCTAACCGAACTTTTTCCGGAATAAAATGTAAATAAAGCACGGCCTAGCGTGAAATGGAAACGAGCCATCGTAGAGAGACACGAACGATCGTAAATCTAACCGTATTTCGACGAGCGTAACAACAGTGTTTCCTGCCGGTTCGATCGTAGCGTGCGGTTGATCGAAGCGTTCCACCGCTAATTTCGCGGGTATCTGATTAATTAACCGGTACAACGTTACGCGGCCTGGCCAAGGTGATTAATCATTTTCCACTGGCCCGGTAAACAAGCGATCCTGCGGCGGTTGGTAGGTTTTCCGCTCGCAGGATAGCGGATTTTGCGGAGGAGGAGGAGAGGATGGTAGGTAATGCCGGAATAATGTTTCGCATAAACTGTGGCTAGTCGCGGCCGTGTGCTTGTGTGCGTGTCGTTGGTCTACGTTTTGGCCCCGCGAAAACAATGCCATCCGTTGTAACGCGTACGCACCTCGTTACACCCGCGTCATACGTTACGCTCAAAATCGATCCGTTGCGTGTAGAATCAGAGACGCGTCGATGTACTCGGTTTGCTAGGCTGGCACCGGTGCTTTCGATTGCTCGTCAATCAGCGAACATGTTCCTTTGCGTTCGAACGAACGCGACACGATGGTCCTGTGCAACGTTGAGAACGATCTTCGTAAACCGAGTTTGAAAGTTTAATCGCGCGTGTCCGAATTAATTGGACGCGTTCGCACCTCGTCATCGTAATTTTTCGTAGCCAGCCTCCCGGGGCAGCGGATAAATAATTCATCGTCCTGAGCGCTAGATTTCGGTAGCGTTTAATTAACCGCGGCCCCAGCTTTTCACAAACGTTGACTTTCGCGAGTACATTAACTGGTGACTCGTTGCGCGTCCAATCTTCTCCTCGATTTAATCATCCGTGATGTAAACGCACGAAAGGTTAATGGGCAATAATCTCACGCAACTCTGCCTCATGCAAATTTTCCACGACGATACGATCTTCGTTTCGAGAAACCGGTTGTGGCAGTTAAAGTTTAATTGAAAAATTCTGATAATCGACGATGAGATGCTGATGTTGGAAGGACGTTTCTAGACGAGGCGCGCGGACCACGAAAGCTTGTCTTTAAATACGCCTGTGACGAGCAACCAGCTTGTTCTCCGCGCGAACTCTACCGAGCTTCTTTGCTTGCCCGCGTAACGGTGCGTTCTCGTAATTAACGCTGAGCTTCTAATTTAGGTAAAACCCGCTCCGGGACACGTTACACGGCCAACCTTATTACAAAATACATCTTTTATGCTGTACAATTATTTTAACGCGTTCCGTGCGTTCTTGTTAACTAGAGTAGAGGGAAGACGCGTAATGCAACTTTCACCTTAACGATATCGGTGCATTATATCCCGTCACGTGGTTCTTCGCAGCCGGAAGCGAAGCTTTACTCTTGAGCTGCACTGGAATTTTACTTTTACTGGAAATTTACTTATTTTCACCATGTCACATCTTTATTACGATGAAGCATCCCTCGACACGTTATTCGACATTAAAAAACATTATCGTAATGTATTCTGTTTGATCTCGTTTATGAGATACAGCGAATTTCTTATTCTATCATTTCATATCTGATTACACAGAAAATAACTGCTTCGCATTCCGACGCGTATGTACACATCTCACGCGTTTCGCTACTCTCCCAGCAGCCTCTGATATTCCGCAAATTTGTAGAAACTCTCGTTCAATGTTATATCAAATTATCTCGGACCTTCAAATACGCATGCAATGGATTTCAAGCATTTTGCCAGAAATAGAGAAATAAATGAACGGAAGATCCCTGAGAAAAATCGTCTATCGAGCTATCTGGTCATCGTTTTAGCTCTGTCGGGTGAAAACAATCATCGTAAGGGTTGGTCGTGTTGACGCTTACAAGCGTTGCTGAAGTTTTTCGGTTGTAGAAACTACAAAAGAATGCTTAGATCCTAAGGAAAGGAGGTAAGAGGAAACGGACGATCCTTTCGCGTTGAATGGGTCGTACTCTGGGAGCGAAATAGGCCATAGCTGCAACAACCAATGGGCAATGCAGCCGTGCCAAGGTATGGTGAGCACGTCTGTATAGATTGCAGGCGACGTATATCGGTGTATGCAGGTCGGGATATCCGTGTGCAGCAACGCGGTGTACGTGGCGTCTGTATGGTGTGCGATATGGTGTTTTAACCTTTGGATAACTGTCAGGGTTTGCTGCTTGAGAGGCAAGTTGTACCACTAGCCGCGTGCCACCGTGGAAACCGCCTATCCTATCTGTGGCGATAAACGCTCCTTTCCGTTTCCACGGCAGAAATCACGGATCCTACTTAAGCTACGTGGTTCATAAATAATGCAGATCCCTCGTGAAACTCGTACAGACGCTTATTTCATCACGTTCGAACGAAAGAGTCCGATAGCGTTTAACGAAACGTGGATAGAGCTGGCAGTAAAGGAGCTTCAGTTTACTTATTTTTCCAAGTATTGGAGTTTGATCCTCCGTGTACCATGTGGGTCATAGAAATGTGGATCTTGGACAGACTCGACAGAATNCCTTTGTGAGATCTGCTGGGTGTTTCCTTCGGCACTCATATCTGTTCTATTATGAGGTCTGCAGGATGCTTCTTCTTCAGTCTTCTTTCTATTATTGTTTTATTCGTTTCAGCAACCAGCTGATTTGGGTGTGTTTCAAGTCTTTCTTTATACTTTTTTGCATATCTGGCGATTTCCTCTTTAACTGTTGGAATTTTTAGGTCTTTTCGTATGTCTTCATTTCTGACGTACCATGGAGCGTTAACTATTGTTCTTAAGATTTTTGCCTGCTCTGTTTCTATTTTATTTATATCGACAGAATGTGAAACTATAAATTACGTCAGACGAACTGTTCCCAATCTGATCAATTCCATAAAGTTATAAAATATTACTTTTTGTAATTTTCCTAAAAATTCACTCTGATTTATACCATACGTTTATCGGAAGTAAATTTACAGTAACAAGTCGTTTGTTCCTTGCAAATTAAATATTAATTGATCTGTGTGCGACGACGTTAACAAATTTACAATAAGTTGAGTCAATTGGATTGGTTTCTCAGAGACTTCGTACGGCGATACGTGACGGTAAACGAAAGAGAAGAGTACTCTTCTTGTTCGTGTCTTGTCCGGCTAATTATCTTCTCATCTGTACAGAGTAGTTTCGAGATCGTACGCGAATCCCTGGGAATCCACGGCTGCGATAAATAAATGATTAATGAGCGTGAGATACGGTCGATGAGCTGGCGCCGCGCAATCGAGCCAGATTTTTGTAAAATTTAAATTCAGATGATTTACAGAGGGACGTGTTATCTGTGGGATGAAGTCAGCCTGACATAATTTCAATCAGACGCCAACCGATACCAGATTTATCTTTCGTTCTTTCTGCTTTTTTTTCACTTGGAAAATGCTTCTCAATATCCTTGGGTAATCGTTGTAGGTGATTTTTAAGCACACGCTAAACGAGGAAATAAATGGAAGGAAGGAGCGGTTATCGAACGGAACACGAGGGAACAGATTAATCGCGCCAGCGTATGACTTACGGTGGAAATTCATTAATGGCGCGAATCGCGATAACCGGCTGACATTCCCACGTTATCGCGCCGCTAAAATAGTTCTTATCGTGGTCGGTTCTGTAGTGTCTCACGTGATGTTAACGTCCTTAAGTGTAATAACGCTGGACTATTTTATCGTGGCGGGAAAACCCTACGGCTAAAATAAAATAACCGAAAGTTCTGTTGCTCCGAGACAGGAGAGAAAAAAGGAGGCGATCTATAAAACAGCCTTTAAGCGTAATAAAGACGAGGCCAACCATTACTCGTATGTATTTTTTAACTTTTCCGCTGTTACCACAACTTTGTATCTGATAAGAAACTCCTGAAACTTTCGTATCTAATTTTCGCGACCCTCGAACCCTCTGGTAGATTTTAAGCGATCCCTGCCATTATTTCCAAGTATCTACTCTCAATCTTAAATCCGTTATTATCGAAGCCGGCAAATTAATCGTAATAAATTATTTTACCAGATTGGCTAGTTTCTTACTTACGTAACTTTCACTAGAGGTGACGAATAATACATACGCATATGTCTTTTTCTTAGTTTGTAGGAAAATTCGACTTTGATAACTCGAAAAGTAACAAGCAGAAATAATAACTGACTCGAGAAATAAATGAACAGATAAAGACAATTAAGAGCTGACTCTCGTTATACAAGCTGTGGTTTTAGTTTCAAACGGGGAGAGGGCTTCTATGTTGTACAAAAATCATTAGCACGCAATTGGAAGAAGAAAGTACACGTATCGATAACGGTGCTTCTATATCTCATTATCTAAGATATGTTCTAACGATAGAGGAATACGATTGAATGGAAAATAAGGGAAAGGGTGTGACAGGGTTAACGTAGAACTGAAGGAAGATTTTCACGACAAGAATAAAAATAGTTTTCAGAATGAAAGGAAAGAGAGAGAGAGAGAGGAAAAAGGTATGGATTGTTCGTATGAAAAGAAAGAAAAGGAAGTAAATTTCGCGCGGACCGATACGACTGGTTCTCGCGCGTCGTCCACCCATGTCCTTTTGTCCTGGAACAGCACAATACAAGAGCTCGGTCACGATAACAAGAGCAGACATATTAGTCTTGGTATGGCGAGCTTGTAAGATGTAGAACGTCCCATCTTATGCAAACCACTCTCTCCATCCAGGCGACGGTATAAAAAATATCAATGGCGGCCCGTTATCGAGAGAACTTCTCTTTATACGTACACCTAAAACGCGTATACTCTTTTTACCTATGTGTACGTATGTTCTTGCTCGGCCGAGTAGAGGTGGTATAGGGGGCGCTAATGTCCGCCGTTACTCACGATTCTCATTTGCAAGATTGCCTATACATCTCGTGGCATCCTACCATGACCGTCCTTCTATACAAGTTCATCGATGTGTTGGTACATATAACGGGTGTATCGAGCGTTCAAGTTTCGTGGATATTTAGATCCGCGTCGAGCCCACTCCGACTCGCATATAAATATCAAGCAGCGTGAATTACGATGCTGCGAGGAAGCGTGCTCCTTTTCTTCTCGTCTACAGAGTACAGAAAGTTGTATCAAGTTAAATTGAAACTCCTAGCAGTTATCCGTATATTCGATGAAACCAAGCTCCAGACTATCCACCTTGTTCATTGATACCTTCTTTTCCGACCTTGGAAGAAACCACGGTCAACTAGCGGCTATCGTAAAAACGTCCCTCGTAGGAGTCAATACTAGGCCGGCTAAATTGCTGTAAAAAAGACGTGGAATTGCAGGCCTTGGCGTCCACTCGGAGGGTTAGAAACCAGTAATAAGAATGCAGCTTGAAATTGCCGTTACGCGGCCAGTCTTTTTGTTCCACTTTTTTAACCTTGCTTTCTACGAACAATGACTCGGTGACCCTTTAAATCTAAGTTTGCCTGTCGATCTCGGACAAGGATTCCTTTTTTTTTTTTTAGCCTTGGAAGAGTTCTTAGCGGTGGAGAAACGGACGAATGATTTACAATTCTACCGCAACCTCTGGACCTGCACTGTATTTTATTTTTTTTTTTTTTTCTCAAGAACAATTCTACCCTTCGTCGCTCGCATCTCGAGCTAAACGCTGCCCTGTTCGGAGATGTAGAATCTCTCGACTCGAATTGTTTCATCGGATTAACGATTCTCGATCTACAGGCACTGGAATTGCTGTTGCGCGCGATAAACCGAGGAAACGTTTAAGAGAAGCCTAAAACGTTTCCCAGTTCATCGTATTCCCATGCATGTTTTACCATCTTGACGCGACTGTTTCGCGATGTGTTGGCTGCTTTCAGCGTGCCACTAAAATCGTGCACAAACGCGTGGCCGTGTGCAATTGCAAGAACGCGCACCGGAGAATACCTGCCAATTATAGTGGCTGCCTTATAATTACTCCGCTGTCTTGCAATAAGATAAGATAGCCCATGCAAAATGGTCGTTTTAGATCAACCGCAACAAGACCTCGCACGCATAGACCCCATAGCCAGGTATAATGGGAGCATGCTTCTGGAATAACGTACTGTTACGTGGGTGTTACAAGGTTCTACGCAAACGTAGGTGTAACATTACATTCTCCGGCTGTAGCAACTTCTTGCTCGATGCCAGTGTAAGTAGTCACTCTAAATTCGGTAATACGTTCGTTTCTTCCGAGAAGTAATTACGGATCGCGCGTAAAGATACTCGGAAGGTTGCTCTGACAGAGAAACTATTTCGGTGTTGGATCGTCGGAGATCTTCTTTCCATTTGCCGAGCTTTTGTGGCGCTTTGGAATACGAGAAGAGCGTGTCAGTAACTGGAATATCATAGCGATAAATTAAAATATTTATTTTATAGCGATAAAGCGAAGAACCGATTGAAATACCCTCTTCATTTCCCTGTGATAACTACATTTATTTAAATAAGAAAACGTTTAAGTAGTTTGATAAAATAATAATACTTTTAAGTGTAACTTAGGTAGCGACATCTGCGTGAGTCCGAGTTATTTGAGGTTAAGGAGAAAGTTAAACAATTTTTTAATACTCTGAAAGTATTTTACAACTGGTAACGAGATATTGTTGTAATTATTAGCCGTAGAAAAAATTTTAGGAAGCATAGTACTTCGCCGTAACGAGTAATTAGAACTTTGGAAATTATACGTTACTTTCTCCGGGTAGTTTGCAAAGTCCGAGGGAACCTCTCAGGGAGCATCACGCGTGTATACATCAGCACGTTTGTGGGTGGGACATGTACACGGATAATAATGTCAGGAACGAGAAGGAGAAAGGGAACAAGATCGTAATGCAGAAATGGTGTACAGTAAAGTAGTACCGTGAGGTCTGGTGTTCCGAACAAATTTAGTCAACGTGCCACTAAAAGAAAAAAGAAAGAAAGGAAAAAATGAAAAGATAGTGACATGGTGTAAACGTGTGTATTCGTGGCGGAACATACATATATATAGTGTAGGTAATATGCGTCCTGTCGTTTAGTTGACAGGAACATTCACTTTGCAGCCATTGCACGGTTAATTTCAATATAAAAGAAGACCAGAGTCTCGTTTCTTATTTAATTACGGAGTTTTACGATAATTACGGCAGAGGTGAAAATTGGTGTTGGCAAAAAGAAAAAAGTAAAAATCCTATTAAGTTAATTTGTTGTATAACGAAGTCGTAGACCGTAAACAGAGTGGCTGCGTGAAAAGTTTCGTCGATGCGCTGTTAAGACATAATCGGATATTAAAAACCATAGAGCTACCGTGGAGCGTAATTAATTCATAATTGGCTCATCTTGCAAGAGGCTGTCGCGCAATCTTAATTCAATCTATCGCCATTTGTGGCGCCTCGTTACGAGCGCCCCTCGCCTTCGTTCGCGTAGAATCGCCACGTATCCCCCCGGTACACACGCAAAACGTATCCGCCATTCTCGATATAATAATAATTTTGAGTCATCGCCCTTAACGGCAATAAAAATTCAGATCATAAATATCTTGCTAATAAGCTACGTGACGGGCATCAAAAAACGCGCTCCTCGCTGTTCTACACGTTAATTGCGTTCGCCTTTTTCTTCTGCGACGCGCGTTGAAATCAATAGAAAGAAAAAAGCAATATTGCCGGGGAACAAGCTGCGAAATATCACAAATAGTTCAATATACATATACGAGGTGTTTCAAAAATGCAGTCGCAAACTTCATTTCCCAACCTAACCTCAAAATTCACAAGTTATATCTGAAGTCGAAGATAACAGGTATACGATTTTCTCTTTGCCCTCGATTGATTAATTTCATGATTTTCACTTTGTATCGCTAATTACGTTAAACAGATATCTTTCATCTGCGTATTTTTGTTATCGCCAAGTTGTTGATAAATAAGTTTTGTTAAATAGTATGGCAACGTCGTAACCATATAGTTGGTAATGATCAATGGCAAAAGACAAGCATGTTGTGGCTGCGTGGCTAATCGAAACGTCGCGCGTTATATTCCGACAAGGTTGATTTATGGTTCAACATAACCGGACAAGTTTCCTTTTCTTTTCGCCAGTGCTATCAACTACTACGGACGCAGCCGTTATTTTTCAAACACCGTATATAAATGGACGACGGTTGCGCGTACGACATTAACAAAACTCGTTCCGCGGAATATTGATCGATTTATATTTTATAAATTGCGCGCGTGGAATCGTTAATTCGAAACGCGTCACGCAATGAAAATGACTTTCGATGCGTGTTGCCTGCTATAAAAGCGAGCGCCACGATCTCGTAAATCAATCGCTAGTAGGCGTAATTGCCAAGCTTGAAAATAATTTCGATTCGATTTCCATTTTCTTTTTTCGGCCGCGTTCGTTTCAGCCTGATATTGTCGAATAGAATTAACCGTGGCAAGGTTTTCGGGTGAGCCGCTAGATGCCGGCACAGTTACCAGCCATCGAGGGATCCTTCGGACGGTGGTCTCCGACATTCCATGCCTCTAAAATTATCCACACCGTGGATATCGTCTGTCTGTCGTATGAATTTTTTATCTGGGAAACGTTACTCAACCTAACTCGATGTACCAAACAGATCGTACGCGATTAATTATACAATTAGATCCTCCTGGTGATTAATTACCAACACAAGATGCTACAGAGGAAAAATAGAAATTCGTATAATTAGCTTCCTCCTCTCCCCCCCCCCCACCTTCCTCTCTCAATTCTGTTTGAAATCTGCTTCTGTTAGAAACAACCGTTAATCTTTCGCTGATACAGCGAGTGTAGAAAACTATCGAGCCTCGTTGGTTAACGAGACTAGACTGTATTAGTCTCAAGGTCAGATCGCGGTTCAGAAATACTCCAGATCGTTATTTGCAGTCCATTAAGAACAGGAGGTCTTTAGTGGTCTTTGGTGCAGAGATTCCGAGGGCCATGCGCGCAACCTGGTCCGAGTCAGTTCGTTCAATCGTACGAGCAATCTTTACGCGCAATTCACGGCAGAAAAAGGGGACCGTGGGATGAGGTGGAAGGATGAAGGGAGGTTCTGGGAGACAGGAAAAGAAGGAAGGCGATGATCTTTCTCCTTCATTTTGCTCTCCTCGGCTCTCACTATACACGTCGTCCGGCTATCTATCCCTTCCGCGATTCTCGTTTGTAAGGTATTCTAGTTCGTTTTCTCTTTTGTCCTCGTTCCATGGTACGTTGGTAGAGCTACGGCAAAGCCAGGGAGTGGTTGTCCTCCCACGGTCTCCTCGGCTACGAGTTTTCGTTCGGTTAGAGGAGTCGGCAGGCGCCCATTGCCCGTCACTATCCCCAGTTTCCGCGCCATTTCTCCGTAACGCGCGCCATTTCCTCCCTTCTCTCATACCCCCCGTTCCTCTTCTGCTTCTTTCTCTTTCGACACGGTCTCGCTCTCTCGTTCCAGCTTTCTCATCCCTTTCTATTTTTCTTTCTCCATCGCCCTGTGCCACCCTGTGTAGCCTCCCTTTCTACAGCACCCTCGCTGTTTGTTCTTTATTTGGGTTATTTGGTCCGCGCAAATACCACCTTCCTACACCACCCACCCACTCCACAGCCTTTGCCTGGCTTTTCCACCGCGACCCACGAGCCTGGGAAAAAATTTTGAAAAATATCCACACGCTAGATTTCCTGTACTCGTGGCCCATGCCACCTTCGTATTTCGTATGCGCCGTAACGCGCGCGCTCGCGCCAGTCGATATCTCACCGAGGTTTTCAGACACGCTCTTATCGATTCATTAAACGTTTGCATTTTGTCGTACGGTCTTGGGAAAAAACGCGGACCTGTCGAATATTCTCCAGGTGAACCAGCACATCCCAAGGTCGGCATCGGATGAACCGTTCGAGTCTCCACACTTGAAAAAAAAAAAAAAGAAAAGAGCGTGAATTCATCATCTCTTTGCTTTGGGAACGATCCAAGGGAATTCGAAATCGAAAGCGACGCGCCTACGTGAATTCTCATGGTGCCCACAGCAATACGTCCAGAGCAATTTCTTATCCCCTCACGGCGACGCAGCGGGTTCATGATTTTAATCAACGCATCGGATCAACTCGTGACGGCCATGCAACCTTCGGACTATAATTTCGCGGTAAACGGTGGGACCGTCGGCTTAAGAACGGGCAGCCGCAGCGGCGGGAAGAGCCGCCACTCGCATACTCCTATTTTAAATACGATTATGCCTGCTGATATCGACTTGTTCTTTATACAGAAATAACATGGTCGAACGTAGCATAGAAAAACGCGGCGATATCGGAAACGTTCTTCGATTTTCTCTAGTTACATCGCGGTTTCTCCGCGTTGGAAAACGATAGACGCTGGCGATAAAGCAACCGCAGCGAGGATAAAGGCACCGATCGTCGTTTCCTAAAACGCATTCGCCCACTTTAAATTCGGAGGCTCGCGTCAGAACGAATTCGCAGGCGCGAACAACGAACCGACATAAAATATTGACCGTTTGGATCTATTCGTACGATTCATCTGGCAATCGTCCAAGTCTTTCGTCGACCTAGGGCACCCCTGTATATGTCGAGGTAGCGTTGACAGGAACGGCAATAAAAATAAATATCAGAACAGTCGTCCGGGCTGACGAAAAACCAGAGAAGGGTGGACGATCGTAGCTGACGTGGCACGTCGTCGCTCGTCCATAGAAATGGAGACCCGGAGGGCGTCCGGCTTCCGGTCGGAGAAATGGCTTTCCTCTCTTTTGCTTGCTTTTCCCAACGACGACGAGTGGCCACCGTGGATAAGGCGTTTCTATCCCTTCCCGATAAGTTCACCAAAAAGGAGATAGGATGCCGGTATTGAATTAACGATTCGCCACCAGATACCGGAAGGATATAGCGGTCTCGGTAGCCATGCTACCTCCATCTTTTTATTCCAATTCATCAGCTGCTCCGGTGTTTCGTTATTTATCGAATGTATATCACGGGCCGTTCCGGGGCTGCATCATGCGAGCGTCCGGCGTTATTTACGTGACAGTTAATTTGCCGGAGCGTCGCCGTGTTATGGCGACCGTGTGCCGCGCAAAATTAATTAAAGTCGGAAAACGGTAAGACGCGAGAGATCGGGCTCGGCTAACATTCCACAGTTTCGTTATCTTCTTGGCGCGCTATGCGCTCCTATGTTTAATTATAAAGTTAGATTAGCAAGTTTGATCGCGGAATTTCCAAGTTTTAACAGCTCTATTTTTTATTCCGGCCTTGGGTATCCCATTCGTTGGTCGAAACGCGTGAGAAATTGTGATATTAAAGAGAGGAAAGATCGAGGGACGAATTGGGATTTTTCCTGCGGATGATATTAACGCTGAAGGAGGGCCCGTTGTTCTTTTCTCCTTTTCCTCTTCCTGTTTCTTTCCTTCTTTCTTTTTTTCTTCTTTGCTTGCTGGAACAATACTTTTAGAGACCGTTTCGGCAGTTCGGTAAAATCACGAACCTTTCGAGACGTCGTTACGAAGCTACGTGCCTTGCAACTTCAGACGCCTAATTCTCCTTATGATCCTGCACTATTTCGTAAACCGCAGTCGTTGTACTCCTGGGACGATCGTGCAACGAGATTCTGCGGAACATCTGCGCCAACTGAGGACTCTACGCCAAAATTGCATTTCTTACGTTGTGGGCAGGCATTTCCTTGATTCGAAGACAACGCGAAATTACTAATTCGCCTGGTGTTAAGCTCCATCTTCGAATTTCTACGTGAGAACCCAAATTTGACGACGTGCGTTTGTCTTAAATAGCCATAGCCGTATAAAATACCTCGATAGAAAGTACACAAACTATATCGTAATCAAAGTGCTAAAGTTATCATCCTACCTGATGACATTTTTATTCAATGATTTCTAGAAACGTTTTTGACCAGTTACATCGACCAGTGTCGCCTGTTAGTGTACAATATACAATATAGTGTACAATATAGTGTAAATAAATATGTATATATTTATTTATCGTTTCGTGCGACCAAAATATTTCCAGTCTTTGTTCTCTGCGAACACGACAAAGGCGATACTTTGTCGATTTCTAACGTGAAAATGAAAAAACAACGTTAGTGACAATCATTCGCATGGGTTGAGTGGCTTTTGATGGAAATTTCGTCCAAGAAGTTCCAGGCTATCCACGTAGGTTGGAATCGTTTGATGCAGAAGAAAAGACGAGGGAAAGGGACGAGATGCGTAACCCCCTCCATGAGAAGGTCCCACTTTGGGCCCCGTAAGCGACCAACAAGTCGGCCTTGAATGGTCAACCCTCCTCCAACCAAGCCCCCATTACCATCATGGCTGGTGCTAAAGCTTCTCCATCAGCCACTTCCATATTACTAATATTATTCTGCTGGTTATGTAACGACTCAACGAATGAGATTCTGACAGATACAGACGTAATCAAATTGTTGAAGAATTTCGACCCGTGATATCTTCATAACGATAATTTAGACTCGCCTCTACGGAAGTTATTTAGCTCTTCGTTTCCTTGTAATAAAAATTGGAAGAGAAAGATAGGAAGAAATATTGGGTCCTTGGTTATTGGCAAAACGCCTTAATAATTTAGGAATACAATATTTTCGCTAAAAGAGATTTGATGAATGAATTATACGAGTATTACGATTGTAAATGAAATAATGAAGCTCATAAAGTGAATTCGGGTGTATATTATCGTCAAGGTTGCGAGATGAAAACCAAATTAAAATTTGATTGCAAGAAAACAGAATAAAAAGTAGAAACGAATCAAATGTATGGTCCATCTCGCCATAGTTCCACCCATTTCTTTAGCGTCGGTTATGATACATTCGTCCGGCGGTCGAATGCTCTTTCGTTCGCCATGAGAAACATTGAACGTTTCGGAAGTCCTGCCCAATGTTAGATCTTGATATCCCACGGATTAATAGCTTTGCTATTGAATGGCTGCGCTGCTTTCCAGATGAAGATATGCATGCAGGTGTACTCATTACCTCGAGACGGTATTTAATGTACACGAAATGGCTGCAACGTGACTATGATACGTGTTACCGAAAATTCTACCTTGTGATGGATATTCTTCTTTAGGCGATCAATCGTAGAAGCAATACAAACAGATTCAATAAAGATTTGTACTGCGAGCAAAAATCCATTAAAGCGATATTTTCTGCTATGTTAAATTCTAAAAAAAAAAGAAAAAAAATGTTTAACCTTTTCTCATTGATAACGTCGTCGTTACTATTTTATTAACACCCTGTAGAAATTTTTCCCCTTAACCACACGGTTAAATCGATAATATCCATAGGCTAAAGTGAACGGAACGTATCCGACGGATGCAGACGCAGCAGTTCAATCTGTGCGATGGATCTGCTTTGGAATAGAAAAAACACTCGGTTCGATATTTTTCGTTTTGCTTGTTCTTTTTCTGTCAGGTCCAATGAGATATGGATTTTGATCACGGGGAGTGCCACTCGCAAATGTTACGCTCAATCGTTACGACGGTTTCTATGGCGAGCGATCGAAAGGAATATGATCTGCCGATCAGCGAAATCCTTTCATAAAGGTGGCTATCACATCCGGCGAATTGTGAAATTTCCTATTTCGATGGCGGTGACTTTGATTTGGCTTAACTGCCAGCTTGGTAGGTAAATTGGCCCCAATTTGTCCGAGCTTACGTATTAATGGTGGCATAATGTTGGCATGTTTTCGGCTCGTGAGCATCTAACGTGAGAAAATTAAAGAATGTCTCACACCGAAGTGTTCTTTATTGCATAGAAAATTGCTCGGCAAAGTAAGACGAGAAATATTACACGTGGCGGGAAATGAGCAGAAGAAAAGGGAGAGGAGAGAAAGAAAAAAAAAATGAATGGTAAGGTCATTAAATGACCGGTGGTACACGGGAACCGCGGCGAAAAATGAACGCCGCTTGAATACGAAAATAATGAAACGATAGCGCAGCTACTTGCACGATGGTGAAAAAATCGCTAAAGACAAGGTACGCTAAATTTATTGCCTTTGGTATGATGTGTAGTTGATAATAATTTATCGGCGCGCATAATCGATTTCCAATAACCACTGTGGAATCAAGCTTTCACCGTACAAAGGCGCATAAAGAAGATAATATCACCGATATGGTGTTATAATAAGGTGGTATGTATATAATTTTGTTATCGATATCGAAACAGGTGTTTCTTATCTTTATGCGATCGAAATCCACCGGAAGCTTCTTCGCTGGCATAATGTTTATCTGAAAACCATTCGCCATATACTTTTCGCTAGTGTATTGATTTGCAGCCGTTAATTATATGCATTTTCGTTTCAACGATGCTAAATTCGAGGGGGTGAATCGTCCCTTTCTTAGAACATTGTGAGTGTCAAGCTTGACACGTTTGCTGTCCGAAGTGTTTCCAAATTTTTCATCATTTTTCAATGAGAAGGAAACACCCCGCAGACCTCGCGAAGGACATAACCTAAAAAACACAAAGATGGTATCCCGCTGGGAGTAGCCACCCACGTGATAACCAAACAGTTAAAAAATTCTACCAAATTGAGAATGTAAAGAATTAAATAAAAAGAAAAAAATTTTATAGAATTTTATAAAATGACGAACAAAATGTCGAAGGTGTAGAGGGTGGCATTATATTCGCGTTGTAACAAGTTGTCGGATCTCGAACAGCTGTCTAACTTGTTAACAGAACCTCTTCTAACGAGAGTTTGCAATTTGCAACGGCGAACAAGCGTTTCTCTTTCTATTTGAAGGGATAAAAAAAAGCTGGCGAAGAGATAAGAATATCGGGACTAAGAGGTCAATATTTGCAGCGCCAGTTATCTTGGATTCATCTTTACGACTATTGAACCAGATTGCCGGTCCTTAAAAACGGCGATGATTCGTTAAATTGAATTTTTTATTTCTTCATTTGAACGGAGTCGAGCGTTCCGCTGGGTTCACCCTGTATGCATATAGAGTGCAGGCTAGACATGTATATAGATATGTGCGGTATCTCTACTGCACGGCCAATGGGGTTTGAATGGCCGTGATAAAATGGTATGGCTTCCGAATGTTGACTAAACTGCATCCATTGCAGGTAGAAAACCAACTGGAAAATAACAACACGATTTGATGAATGAGCTACTATAATGCGTGTATTATGCTTTCGGATGAAGTTCTTTTTACTTTGTTTTAATTTCACCCGTTCTTTCCACTTTTCTTTATTTACTGCCAAAAGCACTTGAATTCACAAGGGACATAACCTAACAAACAGGAAGATGGCACCTCGCTGGGGGTAGCCACCCACATGATAATCAAACAGTTAAAAGAATTCTACCTAATGTCCAAATTGGACAAATTGTGAATGTAAAATTGTATGATATAAACAAAAAAAAAAGCACTTGAATTTGCAATTTTTGTTAGAAGCACAAATTTCTGTCTCGTGTAAGTTCGTTGAAACGTGACGATTATTCTTAATCCACCAAAGACGAAACGTAGGAGATCGAACCTGGAGCGTTTAACGAAGGAAGATTTAACGTCGGAGATTCTGCACGATATTTCACTAGAACTGGTATCGTAAAATATTACATAAGTTGGTTACATTCAGTGCCATACGAACGTCGTGGTACATTCGGCTAGCATCGAGAAAGAAATCGTAACTCGAACCGACCTAAATCAACATCACTTGCCGGGAACATGGGAGCATCGCGCACAAGATACGCTTTGATCGTATCTCTATCACGTAATCTCCATAAAGAATAGATCTCCGGGCTCCGAAGAAAAACTTGACCGAACGAGCATCGAAGCCCTTTTCTTTATCGTGAGCGGGTCAAGCATTGTTGTATCTGTAAGTTGTGAGACGGTTTACGTAAGAATTTTCACAGAGAATCCCGAAGAGAATTTCTTTCGTGCTGCTGCTTGTGCAACGATGGAACGAGAACGTTTGTGAATTTCAAAATGTCGATAACGGGTTTCTGCTTTTCCAGCATTTCTTCATCTTCTTTCCTTCTGTTTTTTCTTATTTTATTTTAGCACGCGATGAACCACACGGTGTTCGCACGTTACCGAGCGCATGTGCGAGCAAACAGCTTTCACTTCAAAGGGGAAATCGCTATCTTTAGCATAGACACACCGTTCGCATTAACCGAGTTTTTTCGTTTTAAAGCATCGCTGCTTCCTTCACTCGGGCAAATTACAAAGCCAGCGGTTTAAACGATCGATTGCGAAGAGGAGAGCTGAGACACGGCGCTCGTTCGAGCCAGTATTTTTCCTATTTGTTAAATTAAAAGACGTTTTCGCGTGTAAACGAAACGCGATCACGCGATGGAAAAACGCGCCCCGGCCGATCCTTAACGGCGGCTGGTAGACTGCGGACGGTGTAAACACCGGTAACGAAAATTCAAGACCGACCGACTGTTATTAAACGTTAACCGAATGCTTGAAAAACGCTCTACGATCGAGGGATAGCTGATCGGTTTTTCAGGTGCAACCGGAGATTAAGAAAATGAAGATGGTGGTAGAAAAAAGGCAGAAAACCGGAGCGCCGTGTGGCGACGGAAAGAGTAGCCAAGAGGCAGGCAGGTAAAAGATAGAGTGGAAGGTAAGATGGACGGTTGGCAGGGAGGCACGTCGTCGCTATTACTGGATGAGTAGGTAATTTGCAGATCGCCGATGGTCGATCGGCGAATAACTCGGCGAGACCGATCGCGAATTAATCAAAGACCATCATCACGGTGTATATGGTGCGGTAAAAGGGATGAAGATGAGATTGGAGGTAGCCAAGATGAACAGAGGGGATGGAAAGGATGGTTTGATTTTTCAATCTCATCGTTTATCTATCGACACGTAGAAACGTTTGCTTTTCGTGAAACAGATAGAAAATGGAAAAAGAAAGGATCGACGATAAGGGGAATTATTGGTCCGTTTTCTCGATCCGATCTCTCGGTCGCAGACTGTAGATATTGTAAAGAGGTGCCGGACGTGTTATTAAGTTACCGCACCACCATGCAGCGCTGATTTTTCGTGTAATTTTGAACAGTGTTGGAGCAGTTTCTTGCGCTCCGTTAATGCACGTACGCTGAACGATTCTTTTATAAATCACCGGCCGTGATGCATGTTATTTCATCACGTTTTTTACCGGGTAAATGATACATCGTTGCGAATAGCCGCGCGGCGAATAATTTTCCAAAAAACTGGCCGCCACTTAGAGCCGCGAGCGACGAAAAAAAGGTAACAATATAACCTTTACGTACTTGGCTGTGAAACGCGCACGATCCGCTATATGTAAATTCCAAGAAGCCCCATTGCTGCCTCTATATAGCCGTGTCACGGTGCATTTAGTGAGTTGGGTAAAAAGCGCCGATTGAATTATCGTCGTATACGCGTGAAAAAGCGTTTTCGCGCGTGCATTCCGATCGGTTAGAAAAACGCGCGCTGGATTAATTAAAATTCGATTAAGTCTCCATATTGTTTGGTAAACGGCGGGACAATCGGCAGCGAAATGAGAGCCAGGAATATACGCGTACACCGAAGCATCGCGAGCGTGTACCGGCCCGTTATCAGCTTATTGTCGACACGCTGAAGTATGAGTTAAATCCGCGCGTTCACTTTGTGCGACAATTATTTATGCCCCGTTAAAGCCACGGATGTTTGCGATGGTCGTTTAACGATGCGTTATTCAAACGCGATGATGGAAATCGGAGCGAAAGTGCACGATTACGCCTAGAATTATGGCGGAGGAGAAAACGTAACAAATTCGTGTAGAATTTGCGTGGCGGATTTCTCGACAGTTGCGAGACAACTCGAAGAGTCAGTTATTATTTTTAAGAGAATTTCATCTCTGATGAAACGAAAAGGGGCGACGAAAATATTTCCTAGGGAAGGAAAACGTTGGTCGATCCAGCGATCCAGCATTTACAGAGGTGTTGAATTTCGAAAGGAAGGAAAAGCGCAGCGCACAAAGAAAGTCACGGCGGATAGGTTTATCTTGCGTTCGGTGTTACTTCCTACGCCGGAGCAGGAGAACGCGTGGGGCTCGCACAATCAGGACAAAGCAGATACTCGTAAATATGCAGATGACGGCAGATAATCCAGATCTATGGCGGCCCAGATGAATCACGCGTAGGATTAAGTTTGTGTTTTCTTCGGCGATGCTCGTTTCGTGGCTCGACCCTGGCTCACGGTTCGTCTGCTCGTCGACTCGGCTCGGCTCCGCTCCGCCGTCTTCTCTTTCTCTCCTTCGAATCCCTCTCTCGCCATCACGAAGAAAGAAAACGCACGCACCACGATGCCGCGGCAACGGAGAAGGAAGCCCGGAGGAACGGAAGAACGGACGAAGAAAGAAGAAGTGTAAAGTTAACTTAAGCAAAGGACAGGACGAAGAGAGGTTTCCCCTCTCGACAGGAGATGTATGTCGGTACGGTGAACCCTGTAGGATGCAACGGGGCAGAGCGTGGAAGATAGGGAGGGACGTGTAGAGGGGAGGGGGGAAGGGGGAAGATGGATGTCCTCGACCCCCAAATCCCCCAACCATGAGCAACCCCCTCCAGCTTTCCTTATCTTTGCCAGCCGTTCATCCCGGACCCTCGAAACTCAAGGAGCGGCGGCCATAATGCCAGGATGCACCACCATCCCTGGTCGGTGTTCTCTCTTTCTCTCAGCCCTGTTCCGTTCTTCCTTACTCACTTGCTCCAATTTAAGTCTTAATAAGGCACGCAGCGACTCTGTTCTAATCTTACAGCCGACGTCTTATTATCTTCGTAAATCAAACAGCTAGCAGGAATAACGCTATATCCGAATTGTAGGCAAAATTGCGACTGGCGATACTTTATGCGTTGCACCTGACTACGATGTAGCGGATGTCTTTGGCATCGTACCGCTGCGTTTCAAATTTACCGCGCTTTCTCTTCATTTCCACGTGGCGCCTGGCTATGATAAAAAAAACGACACTGTTGCAAAATACATGCTGTATGTTTGCAACGGTAAATCGATCGATCGATCGGTAAAGTAAAAGGTACAGACGAAATGGAATTTCGCGTAGGCACGTGTCCCGTGTCCCGAAACCGAAAGTTCGGGTGAAATACGACGATAAATTTGTCGCATCCTTTAATTTTATGGACCATATGAATCCATTATCCGAAGTGGTGGCGTTTGCGTTAGTGGCACATCCGACCCATCGTACAAGCCAGCTCCTGGTATTGTGACGTCAGTTTATAGCCTCGTAAACCAAGCAGCGGTACTCGGCATTAGAAAATAACTGGCAGCGCGGTTTTCGCTACTGTTGTTCCGGTCCTGCTGTAAAAGTATACTACGCCCAAGTCGGCTTCTTGCAACGGCCATTCCGCACGAGGCTGACCAACGGATTGCCAGACAACTGGGAACACATGGTGGTCGAAAAAGGAGGAAAAAGAGAACTTTCTGCCAGCCTGTATTTACAGCTCCGTTTTTCTAATCGCTGTAATTGCACCGTACCTGCCTCTCATTTGAATACTCCAGTATGCCAAGTGAAAAACAACATTTTCACGGAAAATGTACTTTTAATTCTCAATTCTGTTTATATTTGATTAGACCAAGAGATTTGTAACAGATACTTTGAAGGGGGTTCGGCGTAAACCGCAAGACACGTATTAACAGGAGATTCTGCCATATTGTTCTTAAACTTAATAGCAGCAAACGAACACGGTTGGGATAAGAATGAGCCGAGAAACGCACGGTTGAACTTTTTCTCCATACTTTTCCTGAGAATATGATGTGAATACTTTTCAACCAGGAAACCTGCTTACGGTCAAGAGCCGGTTATAAAGATACTAAAAAGTTTAGGGCACGCAAAAACAGGGGTGAAAGTTGGGGCGAATATTCAACAGGTTCGGCTTGTAGAATTTTCATAAAGGCAGAAAGTGTCTAGCGTAACTAGCCGGCGCGGAACCGGGCACCGACGTTTCGCAGTTCTTTGACTGCCTTCGACCGGGTCGCTCGGGTAATGGTGCTCGCAGTTCTCCGATTACACAGAAGAAGAAGAGGAGGAAAGGTGTACGTACACGTACACGGGGATCACGTGAAGGATAAATGGGGAGTGGATAACGAAGGTACAAGAGTACGAGAACGAAGTAAGTGCCCCCAACCCCCTGTTGTAACATAGCGCTTTAGGACGAAGGGAGCGCCATGAGCGATGTCCTGTCGGTCCACTGCTTGCACGTACACCACTCTTGGACTACGTATACTTGTATGTATATGGCTACGTAAGCGCGCCTATAGTGCGTTTCAAAATTCTTCCTTTTGTAAAAATAATTACCGTTTTCATTGTATTCCTAATCAACGTGAAGAGACGCAACGTTAGGAAACGTTTGAAGAAATTCGGTAGCAAAATGTTTAAAGACACTTTGTATTACTGTAATACGTTTTCTCTATCGTTATACTGCTTGTTTCTATATTTATTTGATAGAAATTACAATTGTTTCATTTATAGAGAACGATTCATTGCTATAAAATCGTGTAATAACTGGTCCAAAGTATTTGAATTAGACTTAGCAAATTTGACGAGTGGGATTTTTAGTTGCCCGGATCGTGACAATGAAAGGATGCTCTCGAGACACCCTGTACGTAAGCGGAACGTACATACACCGATAGGTTTCTCTCGCGTATGCAAATTAGCCAACGTTAGGTATGTATTCATGGGATCTTATCCGCGTGCACGTGTACAGGGTGAATGATCTCCCTGCGAGCTACCCCCGTGAAAGGAGGAGAAATTCAAATCTTCTAGACTCGCGGTTCACTCGCGGTAGAAAACGTATCTGGTGAAAATTATGAGAGTTTCTTTACCGGCGAATAACCACGCGTCGCCAAGTTGCAGTTTCGCGAAAGCTGGTGGATAATATTTATGAAAAAAACGTTAACGACCGGAGCGAAAACGTCGTCGCGTTTGGCCATTCCATTCGGCGTACGAGACGACGCATGTACACTGTCGAAGAAAAGGCGGTGAGTTCGGTTCGCGATGCTCAGCCGATCGTCTTTTGTATGGCCGAACACGTAATCGTCTCATTTACGTATAATTGCAATAACGATGCACTCGTACGTGTACTGAATTATCTCTTTATCGTATCGTGCTTCGAGCGAACGTCTCATTTGAATAAGTGGCCGAGTATCGTACACCCGAAAGGGTTGATGAAAGCTTTCGTCGGGCATAAAGATAACGCGACTGATGCAGCCTCCTCGCACTTGTTACGGGAACGTGCAACCTGCTACGATGTATTAATTTCGGTCGATTCGCCATCGCCATGATTGTATATTTATAAAATGGTGAGCTGAACGCGCGAGCTCAGGCTACGGGAGAAATCATCGGCGCTTCCACGTACATAACACGCATGGTGGTTCGCTGGATTCCTTTTCTCCCAGGTAGAGATGCTTCGAAATCGATGGCTCGGAGATTAAGGTACCCGGGGAGGATGGACCCGGAAATGGGCTAGGTCGATAACCTAATTGATGTTCGTGCGAATTTCAGCCGATCGTATGCTCGACGCGCTAAAATCATGGGACAACGTTCTTGTAAATTCTCAAGCTGTTGTTACTCTGGTTAAGGCGACTTTAAGTTTACCTGGCGATCTATATAAGCAGATGGTGAATGTATAAATAACGTCGGTGACGTTAAAGGGAACGTAACTTTGAAAAGGGTGAATGAAACGATCCAGTCGATCGGATTAAAATAAAGTGGAGTGGAGTCGGTTACTCAATCGAATCGGCTGTTTGAGAAATAGAAAACGCCTCGTCGATACGAGCACCACCGGTAAGGGCTATCGAATGCCGGCGATATACAGCTGGAATTCTTCCGTCGAATGAAGAAATATCGTTCGAGGGAAATGGAATCGTGATAAGAAACGGGAATACCATTGACAATGTCCGCGTGTCCCTTCCCATCAAAGAGTTACGGCATACTCTTTATTTCTGGTATCAGATCAACCTATTTCTCAGCAGTCATTGTCAAACACGACGAGAGTCTCTACTTGAGCCATTCCTATCGCGTCGTTCTCGTGCAACATACACCGAACGGCGACAATTACAAACGAGCGAGATCTCGGACAGACAACGGGGGACGATCGACATACACGCCATAGGTACACGCGTGATATCGTGACAACGCATAAAAAACCTGACCAACTATGGCGTGGCGCGGCATGGCGTGGTGTTATAGCGTTGGTATAGGGTGGTGCGGCTCGGTGTGGCCTGGTGTGGCATGGCGTGGCAAAGCTAAGTGCGAGATACATCACGGCCACCTTCGTCGGCCAAGCGCTTCGGCTTCTCTCTCTTCTTTCTTCCCCCTTTCTCTACTCCCCCCCCCCCTACCCCTTTTTCACGCTGACTCCCTTTCGGTTTGGTCTTGGATAACGCCAACAACACCGCCGTAGATAAAGGGTCTTCTGATCGTAAAACACTCTCGTTAAGAATATGATCCGGGCTTACCTTCGACCAACGCGGACACGACCACCAACACCAAGAAACCTTATTCGAGTTCGAGAACGGCGCAAAGGAACACACCGAGTCGTCCGGCGAGAATTACGATCGCTACTGCCCCTCTTAGATACTGTGCTGCATATCTACCACCTCGTATAACCTCGTACACCTCGTCAGTGTATAACGAACCACCGTAAACAGCGACAAGCATCCACCTCCTCGCTATATACCAAACGCCTCCATACGTTTTCGTGGCCGCTGTCCCAGACGGATGAGCCTGCCCCGCTAGATTTATTCTCGAGGACGACCATCGCGAATCGATTATTTATCAGAGAAGAACGCCTCGGGGTTGTTGGTACTAGCACCGGTGTATCTATCTTCCGATGTACGTACATGGCTTTCCCCTCGTGGCACACGGCGCTCTAAAGATAGAGATGTTTTTTTTCGATTTTCCAATTCCAAGTGTAATTCTACGATTGTCGCGGCTGGATATCGTTAGACGTTCCCATTGCGTTTATCCCCGTTGTCTTTTTGCCGGGGCTGCAAACCCTGGCAAATTGATCGCCGTTTCATTTACAATTTAAATCGCAGTGGAAGAAACGGACGGACGCGTTTCACAACTATTAAATCTTCGCCATTTTATCGAGCCCGGCTTCGGCAAAACGATCGAAAGAAAATAAAGTTATAATAATTACCATAAAATATTAGCGCTTTCGAGTTACGGCAACCACCAATACCTTGGAATTTTATCAAATTATTAAATCTCGATCGTGCCGATGCCTTGGGTTGCGATACCGATAAGCTGGCCCCGCGAGTCCTACAACCCGCGAGAGATCGATTCCTCGCCGAAGAATTACGATATTTATCGAGTGACGATGGAGTTTCGACGATTTATTTTTCCACTCCGGGCACATAACATAACAGACTAACATAAAGCTCGTTCACTTTCATCGTATCTATTTAACGTGAACGTTTCACCTTTCCCATTTGCATTTCCATCGATGAATCACGAAAACACCATTTACATCTACTTCATAATGAACGAAACGATTTAACATGGTTGCTAAAAACACATGCTTTTATTCCAGTTAAATGTTAATTAATCAAGTGTGTAGGTATAAATATTGATATAAAAATTAACTGTTAAACGATCTTAAAGACATTAATCGCGTTGTTGTTGAGATTATCGTTGGGATCAGGACTCGAAGGGTAAAAATTGGCGAAACCAGGAACAAACGGCTAGTGACAAAGCCAATGCTATAAAGCAAGGTCGCGTATTTCATCCTCTCTGCTCATTGGCGCATAACATCCACCATAAGGGCACAGTGTCAAGATTTACAATCGCGAGCGGCCGAATGCGTGCAGGAATGCTCGAGGTTCTCTGTTGCTCGCGCGAAACAGCTCTTGCGGGG
The DNA here is from genome assembly GCA_014737505.1 of Bombus sibiricus. Classification (NCBI taxonomy): domain Eukaryota; kingdom Metazoa; phylum Arthropoda; class Insecta; order Hymenoptera; family Apidae; genus Bombus; species Bombus sibiricus. The sequence goes on along the minus strand of JACXIM010000128.1, from coordinate 1,420,458 downwards.
CTGTGTGCGCTGCCATGGTGGCTTGAATTATTCATCCCGGGGCCGCTGCATTTGTTGCTGGTACCATATCAGAGTCCAGCGTCACATTAACCTAAGACACCGGGCGTTGTTTCACGTAGGTATCAGCAATTAGATTTCACGGATAATACGCGAAGCTATGATAACCGAGTTTACTGTACGCCTCTCTGCTTGGAATCTCTTTGAGATAGACTTTGACGACGTGCCACGCGGATTACATGCGAGTCGTTGCCACGAACTCGTAACTCTACCTATATAGCTGCTTCTCTCTCTCTCTCTCTTTTCTTTCTTCTTTTATATTCTGCTTTTCGCTTTTGGTACGTTAAAAATGTTAACGTCCATTTATATGTTCACGGAATAGTCTGGAATCGTTGGCAGATCCCATGAATATTTATCATACAGACGAATATACTCGAACGATTCCCTGGATGCAGCTTATCCGAACGAACTAAGTCGGCGCGAGGCTGCTGGCGGATTTTCGAGTGGCTGCGGATATAAAACGGCCCGGAGCGTTGTGTTTTCGTGCAGTGCGTGACTATCGGGGCTAGGGCTTCGAACCTGAGCCCACAACAGGCAGGCGAAGGCGAGCGCAATGCACGTTCATGCGGCCCCTCAAGTGATTAATGCATTCGGCCAACGTAGGCCAGACACGAGCGAAGCTACGAAAAACCACGGTTTTACCTGCGCACGTGCACCGCTGATTTTCTCCCTTTCATCTTCTTGGGAATCTGAACCGTGCTTCCACGTATACAGACGTCTCTCGAGAAGAAGCAACGTGTATATATGTCTACAATCTGATTTCAGGACGTTCTTACGTGACGCTAGAGAACTGCTCTCTGGAGACCATTCGAAGCAACAAAAGAGCGACAGAAAAGCTTTGTAGACAGCTTTCCGAGAAGCGAACAACCTCGTACGTTAGACGCCGTCAAACGGAGCCGAGGGAAAAAATGGCGCTTTAATCGAGTGTCGAATGAACTGGCAACGGCCTTTAATCCCGTGAAGAAACTGATTTATCGAACGTGAATGTGTTTGGGTAAACGATACCTCGCGAGGCAACTAGAAACGCGAAATATTTGTCGAGGTAGGAATCGTGAGATGTTGAGGAACTTTAAAGATGAGATGGCAAGATGCGATCCAGCCGGGGATTAATCATCCTTAATTGAAATACGCGCGACGTGTATCATAATTCCATAACGAAAATATACCGCTTATTTATACCGTCTTCCTTTTGTTTCGAAATATCAAGCTCGTCCAGCGTGTACCGATAATGTTTCACGCGAAACGCGTAAATTCTACATCTGTCTATCCGCGAATAATTTTCTTCAAAGTTAACGTTGCTGAGTAACGATTACGGCGCTCGATGGTTTAACGCGACACGTAGGTGGAAGATTTACAAATGCAGGAAAAAGTCTCGCTTGGAGAATCGTGGGATCGAAAAGCATAGAAAAATAAAAGAAAGAAAAAAAAAAGGAAGAGAAAGGAACGTCATGGCGTATAGGCGAAAAGATTGCGTAGCTAGTTGAAACGGACGTCGAGTGATGTTTGCACGTGCATTCTACCGACTCTTGAAAGTTTGTAATTGATGTTCTTTATCTGCGATGTTAAGAGGAACGAAACGTTAATGAGTCGTTGGTATGTGTGCAGCTGGACTTCCTAAGGATCGTTTCACGTACACGGTTGCACTACACCATTCGTAAATATTAAGTCGTAATTAAGAAGCTTGTAATTGGTAGTCCGGTAGCGGACACGCTATTTCAATATTATTGTAACGACAGAAATGAAATCTTCGTTGATATTCTCTAATTAAGAAACGTTAATCGATATGGTAATAAGATTGTGCAGATTGTGATTAGCAAAGACGTGGAAATAAAGTTGCAAGTTAACCAGTTGCATTCATTTGCATAGATGAAATTGTATTGAAACAGAAGTACTACGATCAAACGGCTATGATAATCACGTCGATTCGTAATGAACGATTTCTCCACGAACAACACGTTGTCGAGAAAGGAGAATTTTTTAGAATTTCAAGTAGTTTTTATTCGCGTTTAGGGATTCAAAGGGCGAGTAGATCCATTACGTCGTTACCACGCTAGGTGTATGTACGCGGTCAGATTAATTAATTTCACTTGCAGGGTGGTGAAGACGTAAGGCTGTTACTTCCTAATATCGGTGCAAACGTACATCCGACCACCTATAGTGATCGTACCTGTCTCGAAGAATATCAAACGCACGAGCAAGAGATCTGACCGGAGACACCTGATTATCCAACGATTTATACGCGAATAGCGTGTTCGAAATGGCACTTTTCTCACGAATCAAAGGGCCGTTCGGATCAAGAGTAGCGTCACGTTTGACACGGTTCTCACATCAAAGTAATTGCGGCGATTCCGAGCGAACGGCTCTGGAAATGAATCAGTCGATAACCTCGTGTACCGTATATCGATTCTACGTTTTAATTGTCGATGATTGAGATACGGCTTAATCAGTGTGTTACCTAGTCGACCTAGCCGACGTAAAAGAAGCTGAATAAATGATAAACCATATGAAATATGTATATCGTATAGGATAGGGTTGTTTTTAAAAAAGGGGGTGGTGTAATGAGTACTTGACGCCTACGGTGTAGAACGTGTACCGTGGCATAAAATTATATTTGGAATAATACGAATAATAAATGGTAATATGAATAACATAAATAATATCTAAGATTCCCGCGCAACAAATATATCCGCAAGATATTTCATGTTCCTTAAAATTATATAGTATCTATAATATACTGTGAAATTGTTGATAAAGAACCATGTCAGGAGAAGAAAATCATCTTGTAACAATGTTGAGAAATGCTTCCCAACTGTCTCCTATTCTAATTTCTTTAGTTGAAACAGGTAGCGTCATAAACAATTTTACATCTATGCGATATATCTATCAATATCTGCGAATATTGCGAACTTTTAAAGACACTGAACGAAGGAAATTTCCATTTTCGAAAGGTTAAAACTCTTCGGAGAAATTGAGAGGAAGAAAGAAGAGAATTCGCATGATTGTGAACGAACATTAAAGCTTGGCAGAGTGTCGGAAAGTGCGATAGCTATTCGCGTGTAAATTCACGTTTGCGGAGGAAGAGAAAGGGAGAACAAGTTGGTCGGACAACGGTTGTTATTAGCGCTTTAATTGGGTCCAGTCTCTTATCCTGCAATATTCCAGGGTTAGGGGCTCGTACCTGCTACCCATATGGTTGTCCTAATCCGCAGCCACCGGCAATACCCAAAACTACTGGCTAACGAGACACATGTGGACAAATTCATAGGGTTTCTTCGAGATTTTTCGAATTTACAGCCGGATACGGATCGAGGCCAACGAAAAGCCGAAACCACGCCAGGCTCGCAAGCGAAATCAGGATGCCCATAGAGATATATATCGATTGGGCTGGCTCGTATCGATATTTCGAGATAAACGTTCTCGACTATTCTCGATTAATTGAAATACAAAAATGAAACGGACGCGCACAAATGATAACGGAAGTGCAGACGGTAGGTCGAAAGACCGCTTTATGGTGGCGCTCCTTGGCAGATCAAAATGGCGAACTGGTCCAACTGGTCCTTCCCTCCTTTCTTTTTCTTTCTCTTATTCCAACGCTCATTCAACTCGGCTCCTTATTTGTCGAAGAAATCGCGCCAACTTTTCATCGCGTAAAATTCATCGTTCGCCATAAATCTGGTCGAGAGCGAATAACTTTTTTCGCGCTATTTATACAATTAATTGGTTCGTAGACGTAATACTTTACTGCGGAGTCTCCGCGGATCGGGAAGTTGTAATGTCTAAATTTCGGTTTAATTGACGTTGATTTAACCGTCTCTTTGTATTAATTTTAGGCGGAACTGTCAGTACAAAATGGGCAGAAGTTACGAGGAAGGCGCGGAACGTAATTTTACGCTCTTAGCAAATTCTGGCGACTATGCATTTTGCGAAATGTCGACACATTTATGAGGGTGAGCATCCAGCGGCAAAAGCGTGCGTGCTAACCGTGTGTCTATAAATAAACGGTGAAATGCAGCAAACGGTCGGCTTTAATTGGAAGGTTCGAACGCACGCAATGTTTGTTACGATAGGTTTCGTTCAGGAATGCAATTAAAATGGTGATCTCATCGAATCGTAAAAAAAGCGTTTCACGACGCGAAGAAAGCTGTCGCGCGTAATTCCAACCGAGATGTCAATCGGTGGTGTAATCGATCGAGAAGATCATCCGCTGAATTTAACATTGTTGCATCAAAATATTTGAATACCCGTAATATTAAAAGCACGACGATAAAATCTTATAAAAATTAATGTTGCAATTTGATTGCATGATTAGCAGACTGTAACTAAAATAAATTAACAATTGAACTAAAGAGGAAGAACGGCACAGCTGTTCATGAGCGCGTGTATGTGGCTGTGTACACCGTTCGAACTCGCAGGATTGTAGGGTTGAGCCGCGATGTTTGGGTTCACATTTGGGATTCGAGGTGTACTCATAGCAGGCGGAGAGCAAGTGCATGTAGTCGATGAAAGGAGGAAGAGAAATAGGGGACATTGGCGTGGAAGGTGTAAGATCAAGATAGCCAACATCGATATCGTCCGATACCAAAAATTCTAGACTATCTATCAAGAAGAAACAAACATCGTATTTTATTCCTTTCGACAGTACGATAGAAGGTGCCAACGAGACAACGAACTAACGAAAAAATATAGCTCGAACAAGTTTACTGTCTGATTTACAGACGATACATTTTATCAGACGAGACAAAAGTGTCTACGATAGATGCGGAAAAAATTCGTGCGGCGTTAGTGATCGCGACCGAGATCGTATAATACGTAGGAAGTGAGGAGCGAACGTGTTCAGGGTTCCAGGGAGAGGAGAGGATGGAGCGCGCGGTGAGAGAGTGCAGAGAGACAGAAATTGAGGGGCACACCCGCTCCCTGCGGCCGTCGTCAATCAGAATTCCGCGAATTAGCGTTAACGGGCCGTTATTGCCGCGTCCATTTGGCTAGTGTACAGTTTGGGTCGTGGATATGAGCCCATAGATTCCCCATATTCTACGCCGTATGGGGCGATGGTGCTGCCGCGCATAGCCCACCGGAATCCGGTTAGTTACTACCGCATGTTATGGACCGCCGCGCGCTATTCTCCTCTCGCTCTGCCAACCCCGTCGCACTCCCGATTCTCTCTCCTGGTTTCTCTCTCCCGGTTTTCTCTCTCCTTCCCCTGTCTCTTTCTCGCTCCGTATATCCGTGGAAAGCTCCACCCTGCCGACGGGTACAATGCGAATGGCCGCGGCCTCTCTGCTACCGGCTTTATGCATCTATCGATACCTATTTACCCATTCGCGCAGGAGCAATGCTTCCTATTTTCCATGAATAAATGTACGCCGCCTAGGATGTACGGTGCGTAGCTGGTAAGCCATCGTTGAAACTCTTTTTCGAATCAACGGGGATACAATTTCGAGCAAACGCCGCAATGAAGTAATGGCTCCGCTTTATATACACGGGATACTGATGATTGCCAAAGGTTTCTGGTATACTATGGTATATATGTATATGTATATATATATATATATAGGTTGGTGTGAATTTGTATAGATACACGTTTGGATCGTTCGAAGATTACGCGCATAAGTCGTGACGAGTTCCAATCGGTAGCTACCCCGTTACATTTAGATTGACTGTATGAAAGTTGCACGTACGTGCATTCGGTATGAATGATTTTACAAACAAGGGTTTGTAACAGGCGTTGTTATGCCGTGGTTGTGGTGTAACTAGTCGAACATTCAGCTGGTTGGCAAACGTGATGAAAATGATTACTATTTATGCAGCGCTGCATGCATTATGCTATGTTACAATTCTGTTGTGTTAGCGTGAATTATTTATCAGCGGGATATTGCAGACGCGAATGCATTAGCGGTTGTTGCCAAGTGGCGGGAAGAAAAAGAGGCGCAAAAGCCGCAGAGGTATGTCTCCGAAACGAACGTGGTACACGGCACATAAAAGTCCACGTAACGGGCGAAACAACCAGTTTTCAATAAATGGAGGCACGCGGTTCTTCTCTGAATATCGGGTTGCAGAAGGAAACCGAGATAGCGATGCTTTGTTCGTGGTACCGAGAGAGAAATTGCGCAATGAAACAGGAGCCTGCATAAGAGACGTTCAAAAGAAACCATCTGCGTCCCGCTGGGCAGCCGGGGTAATCTTAAGCGATCATTGCCTTATTTAAACTTTTATGCAACGAGTTACTCTAGCTACCAATAATTCCTGTCACGTTCCCAACCTTGTATGATCTGCATCGTATGCATGTCAGTCTCGCGTAGATGTCTTAATCCGATGAACAACGGGGAGGGTTCAAGGCAATTTGCAACGGTACGTAGGCAGAAAAAGCAATCGTATTATGCATCGAGAAATTCTTCGCGCCCCAGTAGCTACCACCGACGAATGGATAGATCGCAGCTTAATTATCTAAAGGTAATCCAATTACCGTAAAATACTAATAAACTGCATATATAGGATAAACTATCTATCTATATTGTAACACGCTTAACGATCCATCTAGATATTTTATAAAAGATTGAACGATCTTACCGAAATAGTAGACGACCGATCAGGATTCAGAGGACTGTCACCCGACTCCACCGTATAACTTACAACCGATATACCGTTAATATTTCGAATGGACTGCACGAACCTGCTAAAAAGCTGATACTGTACTGTACTTTTACCGACCGACTGAACACCTTGGCATCAGAGAGCAAACTTGAGAACTTGAGGGAATCGGCGTCAGTCCGTGGCTACTATTTTAAAATCACGCTTTTTACCTGACTTGCCGAAAATTGTCTAGAATAATTCTCACGGCCAGCCTAATTGTCCAAACACGGTAATGTTGTCGCCTCAAGGACTGGCCTTGGTTTTTTACGAACTCCTTCCACCTTATTCTCCCTGCTATCTTTTTTCTCAAACGTGGCCACAAAAAGATCTTAAAAAAGTATACGTAACTCAGCAAGTCAGGAAGGCAGTTACGAAATTGCAAGGAATTTCAAGGCTGCTCGTAAAAACCTCGGAAAAGAATAGTCTAGGTGCCGCGTTTCCTGCAATAGTGCGGCTTTTTTCTCCACGGCGGCCGACTGGCTGAAAAGGGAACGAGCGGTAGATGGACCCGAGGTCTCTCAAGGGTTGTTAAAAACGGCCGCTTTGGCTAAAAAAGCATTTAACGGGGTGACAGAGAGGGTGTTTATAGCAGGAATACCCATAAAGGGTCACAGTCGACGTTGACTCGGGGATGGCTAGTAAAAAAGGTAAACCTGCAAGGTCGTTGCGCTTTGACTCGTTCAAATCAGTCGTTCCGCGATCCGCTCGACCTCGTAAACCTTCGAGATTCCAACAGTAATGACCCAACTTTTTCCTTCTTTCCGATACAACGATCACCTTTTTTTGCTTCTTGATCCAAACACACTACACAGTTCTATTCGATAGAAAATATTATATGGAAAGTTCGTCATTGATTAAATACCGTAGCTGGTATTTATTTATAAATAATTTGGCTACGTATTAAAATTTCTGTTCGTTAAATATTGCGAATTTTCAGAATAATTTTTCGTATAGATTAGTATATCTTATTTCAATATTTAATCAATAAGTATAAAAAGCATGAAGTTTGAGAAAAATATTGAAGAATGCTGGTGTTTTTTTACCAGATATTGGAATTCGAAATTCGTCGGGATGAAACCAAATCTAACCTCAAACCCAATATTCGTTCTACCAATGTGTTCTTATAGTTCAGTCAATCCTTTACGTTTATCATCCATTTAAAAAAAATATAGAAAAAGTATTACCATTTCTTTCAAATACATTTGACGTTACATAATCAAAATACATATCACTAGGATAAAGTGTCTCCAAAAGGCGGAATTACATTTTCTTAGTAAAAAGAGAATAAAAGAAGCAGGCTGTCTTCAGAAAGCATGTTTTATGAGGAAAAAAACCTATAAAGGGTCACAGGCTTAGGATAACAGGTAAAGTGTACGAGACCAATCCGTCGGAAGTGGTCATGTCGACCCGTCGGATCTGGCCCGTGACTGAAACTAAACGTTTATGCCTGCCACGACCTCGTAAACCCTACAATTGCTCATTTCAGAGTTTCTGCTTTTTTTCGTGAACCCCTCATTGAAACCCAGCATTTTTTTTCGTAGGAGCCAAGGACGGCCGTTTGACGACCAACAGAATCCATGGGGTTAAGCGGACAAGAGTTAGTTCCACTTCGACCTACGCGCCTCTAACACCATCGTTTCGTCTGTTCCATCAAAAAAGTCGTGCGTGTACTGTGATATCATAGAAAGAGTTACGCTGCCTATCAAAACTATTCGGACGCCTATTGATATTTAGTGCAAATTGAATACTTTTCAGGTATTTTATTGCAAAGTTGTTATTTTATTTATATCGCACGTGTCTTGTGATATAAAATATCAAATAAAATAAAGTGTTTATTAGAATTTTTCAATGAATATAACGAATAAGTGTTGCGATACTTATGGACGGCGGTGTACATTTTGCTTAAAGGCTCGAGTGTTATATGAATTTGAAGTTGTAAGTTTGAATGTGCAAGGAATGCGGTGGTTGTTTCCTCCAGATAAAGATGAGCCCTTGTTTCTGTGATAACATGTTTGCTGATAATGAGTAGGTAGGTGCTCTCTGGTGCACAGCCGACATCTTCTTTTCTATCCACTTATGGCGTGTACTTTGTATCTGTGCTTGGAATGTAACAAGAAGTTGAAGAGGATCTTTGCGCAGAAGATTCGAAGCAACTAGATAACAAGTATGTAACGAAAAATTTGTTCAGCTTCTTTAGAAAATTAGTAAGCGAATAGGAAGTTATGAAACTAAGGAGGAAGTTGCTTTCGATGAAAGTACGAGAAAAACAAGTTGATTGGGTTGCATTGGTGAAATGTCACGAAGGTTATCACGAATGAAACCATTTTTCATTCATTAACCGACCGTGTCTCGACGAATATTCTGGAAGATGAACATACTTGGAACTGTGCGGATGACAGTACAAAGATAAGCTGTCATTATCAGTCGACGAAACGACGCCTTGCCGAGCATTTGCTTCCGTAAAGTGTTTCTCGTTCGCCGAGATAGTTAGGGTATTTTAAAAAATTTCGTCATCAAACAGAAAGCAGAGAAACACGAATACTGGCAAAATGGTAAAATTATATAAAAGAAATGATGTAAAAGAAATGTCGAAATATATGCAGAGTTGGTAACTCGGTCTCATTTATAACTCAGTTTCCGGGCTATATTTCACGGAAAGCAGTGGGTTCCACATTTTCTGCAAACGATAATTTCTCTTACAGTCAAGTGCCAAAAACTGCATGAAGCACAGCCCGTGACAAACGCGTTTGTACATAGCATAAGTATGGTAGGATCGTTGGCGTTGAGGCAGGTCAAGAACTCGTTGCCATATCAATATACTTAAGTGAAATGATACGAGGCAGTCGTAAAACCCGACAGTAATGACGCATTAGGGGGTTGCCGGGCCGATTTAGTTGGCTATCAAACAAAAGGCAACTTTTACTGAATCCAACCGAGGCGGAGGCGCGCGTTTTAAAAGGTTCGGTCGAAGGAGTGCGCGGCGGCCATTTATACCTGACGTTTTATGCGTTTTATAGGTGCGACGTGCGTCTCGTGTGCCAAACGGCGCATAAAAGTGCAAGCAGATTGCTCGTTCTCCTCGTTACCGCGTTACGGATTATTCTTAAAATTTCACACCTCCAAGCCAACTCAGAAACTATTCACTGGTGGATTCGCCATTAATTCTTCCACACCACGGTACGTTTTATTCTATTTGTTTCTTGCTACCACTCGCATGGTAAATTATATATATCGTGTTTCATAGAATATGCTTCATATTCGATCGATTAAAAATCAATTATTCACAATTTATATTATTACTAGCTAACGATAACCGAATGTTATCGACAATAATTATATCATAATCGTGACGTTGATAGTTTTATAATTGTTATACAAATAGACGACGGTGTTTGTAATTATGATCGTTTATAATCCATTCGAAATTAAACATAAATTTTTAACACGCGGAAATAAAATTGATAAAATCAATGTCTTCTGTCAACGATATGATTTCACGGTGTAAAAAGGCTGATAAAAGAGCTGAAGAAATAATGGCTATACAGACAAGTATAATAAGAAGGCGGCGTGTAGTTTTCTTAAGAAAATGGATGATGAATATTTAGTGCGACAACAACAATAGATTATCAGCAGCATAAAGCGTGACCCGGATAAGGTTTGAGGCAGCATTTGAAATCATAAATACAGTCGCGATACAACATCAGTAAACGTGCTTTTCCTGCGGAACGAATAATGCTTTCAATGCGCTGCGACTTGCTTTCATAAACCTGATATTAAGTTCGCGTTTATCATAAAACACAGCGTGTTCTCGTTAAGAAAAAAGAAAAAAGAGAAAAAATAATAATTTGTAGAGAATTGTATCGTTAAAAATCCGATTAGAGATTCTTTCGCGAAGAAGGCGATTTTTATTGCGTGTATAATACACGTGCATCTGAAGTACCGAGCAAACCCAGCGAGAACTTCTTAGATTTATGCGCGTTACTATACGCGCGAAAAGGAAAGACAGAAGGGAGAAAGTAGGAAGATTGATGGGATCAATATGCAGTAAGTCTGAACAATGCGTTTGAGGCTAATGGGGGAGACGCGCCGTGAAAAACTTTGATATTATCCTTAGCCAGGAATACTTGTGCATTCAAAATTTATTAACGATTATAACCTGGCGAAGGTAAATAGAAAATTAAAAAGTACGCGGCTACGTGTGATTATTCAGCTCATTTTAATTGTAATTATGAAATGCAGAAAAAAAAAATGAAAAATTACTGTCGATGTAGGAGATAATATACGTAAGCATCTACGAGTTAATGTAAATTTGAGAGGTTATAAGTTGTTTGAACAACTCACGATCATTGAATATTGCTAAATTTTAACGATCTAATTATTTATTTCAAGTCTATAATGGAATAAAAAATAATTTTACTCGCCTTTTTATTAATTTTAATAGGTTATGTAGCGTAAAATGAAACAAATGAAATTTTGATTCTTATCATTGTACCAAAATATAACAAGTTGGGTTGAATCGATTTGGCTAGAAATCTGGCCCTAATGTGAATTCGTAATACGGAAAATCGTGGATGGAAAGATAAGTGAGTACCTCAAAATGCAAATGATAAATGTAAATATTTAATCATAGCTATCGTATAGGTTGAACGACAAATGTCGGAATGAAAATTTCCTAAAAATTAATTAGACATTGAAGAGTTTTCACGTGGTAACTGTATAATATCTACCTAAAAAAATGTCCGCCAAATGAAATTTTTGGAACTGTAGAATAAACGTTGGTTATATGAGCAACGATTGTGCCGACGACAATTTCACTATATCGCTTATTAATTGCTTGAAATGCGCATCAAATTAGTTGAGCTCGTAAACGATACGTCACGTATTCAATTTACAATCATGACACTCGCGATGAAATAAATTGATGCTATTGCGATACTATCGTTCGCATAATAAATGCCGCGTTATCGAATGCATACATTCGGAATATTAGTTCAATATCCCTACATATATATAGACGAGAGCGAAGCAATTAATCGGCCAAGTTTTTCAGTTCGCGGGACGCCAGCGGATTTAATGAATTTATAAAATATAGCCGCCATATTGAAAACCGTATAACATCGAACGAAATTGATGGTCGAAACACCAATTACAAGATAGAAGCTATAAACCTACGATTTAACGTGGACGGCGAGCTTGAAAGGAGAATATAAAAAATAAAATCACCAGCAGAGAAACGTTAAAGGGTAACTAATATTCTCCACTATACGTTTCTATTATTTTCGTTACGAACCAGGCATACGAGACGGGAATACGAAGACATAAAAGATAGAAAAAAAGAGAAAGGAGTCTTCTCTGCCAAAAAGGATATTGCAAAGTCACAGAGCGAGAGATTAAACCATGCTTCGAATTCGAATCTATAAGTGTTTTGCTCCTCCGGGAATCGGGCGGCGGCACGTGTCAAAGGGTGGAAGAAGAAGAAATTCAGCGACCGGGCAATAATGCGCAAGCGTAAACTGCGATGGAGTTACTGGGATTGTGAACGTGGCCGAGCGAGACGGCGTCTATAGTCAAGATGGCTGCCCTACTCCCTCCTTCGCGTCTCCCATCGCTATACCGGTTGGCGCGCCTGCCTCGAGGAGAACCAAGCCACAGCTCACATCGCTAGCCAGAAACGGGTACATACAATCGCATACTGTTTCGTCTACACTTACCCCAAATATTTTTAAACTTCTTCCACACTCTTTTCTTCCTCTTTTTCTTGACGCGACGTCCGCCGCCGCGGCTTTTCGGTTGTTCCGCTGACTGTCGACGTGTACAGCCCTCCGAAATCGTCGTCATCCTTCCCCGTGGTCGTTGATTTTCCACGAAAAGACACGCACGAAAATGTATCGTGCTGTGCGTCTGCTGACACTCACGCAGCGCAGCGCTGCGCTGCTCGACACACGCAGGAGTAGACGAATAGAATACGAAGGAGGGGAACGACGACAAGGGCGGGTTACATGAAAGATACATGTAAGGGGGAAACTTGGAAATTTCTGATCTATCTCGTGCACCCTGTAAAAAATAATGCGTCTGTTTCCACGTCTGTACATTGGTATTTTAAACTTCTTGTTACATCGTTTTATTATAGCATTAAAACGTCTGTAAACGTCTCTAAATTCTTTCATTGAAAAATCTAAAGAAAATAGAATATGTTATCTTATGTCGTATCTAAATTACAGAAAGGAACTACATAATCATACTGCGTCCAATAAAGAAAAGACGTATGACTGAAATAAATACTTTTAGCGATGACTGCACACCGTTTCGGAAGCTGTAATAAGTCGCCATTCAAAAATGTCCAAGGAATAATATCGCGGCTCTTATTTCGAGAAATTATTCGTAATAAAACTTTCTTAACGTCAGAGAAAAACGGAAGCGACTGTTTCTTCTTCGGCTGACTGAAACGAGCCTGGTAATAGAGGCGCGTGTGTAAAACCAAACAATATCGATCGTTAAAGCCACCGTGAAGGGATAGTTTTCTTGGCTTCGAAAGGCTCGCGGAAGATTTCCTAAATCGCGCGGCAGTAACCGAGATTCTTACCTGAGAGTCAAAGAGGCGGTCTAAGGATAGGCAAAACTAGGGATAGGTGGAAGAGAAAGGTTTGTGGTGGAAGAAGGATAAAGTGACGGAGGCTGCGACAGATGGACCGTGCGCGGAAGGTGGAAGGAGAATCCTAAGATGGCTGCCGTGTGTGCACGGCGTACGCGTCGCGTGCAACAACAACGTGGGTGAGCTAACGGGTGCCCGATGTGGAAGTGCAAGCCATAACTCGGTGATTTTTCTCGGGAGTGAATTCCATTCTTGTCGACGAGTTTCGTTGAAAACGTTTTCGTAAACCGGCAGAAACGTAGCTCAGCGCACGGCCACGCCCTTGGCACGGGCAGCCATCTTGCGTGTCAGCTGAGCGCGATGCACCACGGTAGTCAGTGTTGCAACCTTAGCAACCATCACGCGACTTACGCTGCGTGTACGCCTTACCAACATTGGCTGACGCTACTGTTCAGGTACATTTTATCATATTTTCACTTTTTTTCTTCGGTCGTTATTAAGGCCGGTCGTAACTCTAGATTGAAAATTATAACGATAGTTTGTGGCTTTAGATACTCGAGGTAGATACCCTTTGTTCGTGCATGACTCTTAGACGATATTTTACAAGTATGTAAGTACCTATAGTTTCTTAAAAAGAAGGAATATTTTATTTATGTTAAGTATTTTTTTCTTCGTTGTAACGTTATAATTTTCTACGTTCGAAATGAGGTCCCGTGTTATTTTTTTTTTTTTTTTTTAGTCTAACCGACAATTTTTACGTTATATAATTTAATATATAATTTAATTATTATAATTATAATTATGTAATGGATGCAGAGAGATTAATTTACATAAATAACGTGGCAGTAGAAAAACGAAAACACTAGAAGCAACGAATAATACGCAAAAATAAAGCTTCGAATGGTACAGTGTGGTTTTTTGAAACGGTTGTTTTTATACGCCTTGTACTTCTATCAGTTCCTTTTTTTCAACCATTTCTTTGACTCGTTCCGGTCTCGCTCTGGATATTGCGTTCCTCTTTCAACCGCATGGCCGTTAATATTTTATAATGTAACGTTATCCCGTTGTTGATTATGCTACAGCGACCGTTGTCGCGTTTGGAACAATAGCAAAAACGTATTTATGGATATTACATGTTCAATTTATTTTTCGACCGTGGTGAAAAGCATTCTTAAGCTATTTTTTCGATTGTATTTTTAACCATTTCTTTATCCTTATGGCGCGGAACGACGCGACGTGGCTCACAAAAATAAATGCATTTGCAGTTTCTTTCTAACAAGAACAGAAACAAAATGATCACGGGTGTTAAGTAGGGTTACATTTGTTGATTTACCCATTTATTTTCACCGGCCTGTAGAAGAGAATCCCGATATCATCGCGTTTTAGCAGACGACGAAACATATCCACTTACACTTCATTGCCTATCAAGCTGAGTACTTTAGCTTGAGTTTCATGTTGCCTCTCTCGTCTCCGCGGAACTTATAAACGTGTTATATATCAGATAAATGTTTCCCCTTGCGCAGCCACCGTCGTGTTTGCGCTCGCAAGTAGCAGAAAGTAAGCCTAGTAAATATTCCTCGATCTTAGATAAACTCATCGGTAAAATTCTGATAAACTTACCGATTTTACGATTGTTTTATACATTCTATAATCCTACACACGACTCTTCCTTTTTATCTTTACAATTATACTCCATATTTCGATACGTCATTATAAAATATAATTTAAATCGATAAATTATACCGATACGCGTTACCGTCAGAAAAAACTTGAATGACTTTATTCAACCGTGAACGATCTCATGCGGTTAGCTTGTCTATCGATCAATAAACAAAGATAAAAATGAATATGAAAATGTAAGTGAGAACGAGAGAGAAACGGTAATAGAATTGGAATATAGTCAGAGTAGCCGGTGAAAAAGTTGATTCATAATTTTCGTTTTCCGACAGAATCAGCCAAGTTGAATTGTACGTATATCTCAAATGACAATGTAAATCAGTAGACAGACGTAGAAAAATAATACAGCAAAAATGCGTAAAAATATTATAATATCCGTGGAGATGGAAGCAAGAAGCAGCCAAAATAGAAGGAATAAAATGAGGAGAAGGGAAGATAGTATTAATGGGGGGATCATGTTTTTGCCGTTTCTCCGCTTAGCGTGTATCTTCTCTGTCTCTTTTCGGCTTAATTCACCGGGCTCTCCCACCACTTCTTTGGATCAAGCACATTCCAAAAGGCTCTTCTTGGCCCCGATGAACCCACTTGATGAAAAGCTTACCAGCCCACGTCGCCACTCTTATGTACACCAAGTATCCTGCACGACCCTGTCCAAGCCTACGCGCTGGATATCTAGGAGTATTGGTCTACCCGATAATCCACGACTTCTGTTTCGCGATCCTATCTCACTTCTATTGTTTCTATGATCGTACGTACAGTTAACCGTACAAGTCGTATGTAATATTACAAAGTCTAAACTGGACGGTTTAGCGATATGCATCGTTGCTTCTTCCCAACTACCAACTAGTAGTGGATGCCTTAAATTTCTTCGATATTTTTATCAAACGTTCTATACCATAGTTTTATACTATACCTACTTACTTATAGTCCCGACGTGCAGTTCTTTCTTCGATCGAGCAAGTTTCAACCTGCAGCTTTTTACTACGAACGCAAGCTGTATGGATCAAGTAACGTACGCAGTATCTGTCTACTTTCGGAATTGAATGCACATTTTAAAGAAGTGGAACCACGACATCATTCTTTTTACCGGCATAATTTACGTTCGATAAAAACTGACTCGGTAGGTACAATACCGACCATTCCTCTGCTGTTTGTTCGAATCTATTACATTCTGATTTAATCCAGATATCTTAGTTTACAAGTTATAATTTTGATGCACGAGTCGAACGTGGTTTCGCACGATCCTCATAGTCCGCCGGATAAGGCGGAACGAATTGAAGTCATTAAATTAGTATGACAGTATGATGGACCATTGAATGGAACCTACGACGCGATATCACGTGATCGGCAAAGAGTAACCTTGTTCAGTTTAACGAGGAACATGGGAGTATCGATGCAGAAGTTTCCCGCGCGCTATCAAAAATGCAATATTTTTTGCTAGCAGCACATTATTCACACGCGCACCGGAAGTTCGTTTATGTAGTAACCTATCTGGTTAATCTAAAACGTTCAGGCGTCAGTCACTTCTTGTTAGCGCCTAGGGTTATCGTGTATGACGCCATTAATGTGCATATCACGCCAGTGCATTAAGTAGGTAGACACCGAGCTACGTGAAATAATTACAAGAACACCATGCGAAGAATCGCGATGCTTTTTTCATCTGGCCGTGTTCTCGTTCTCGTTTCACTTTCCTACAACTCGCTGCCTTAGTAATTTTGAATAATTGCACGTTGAAGTTCACCAGCAATGTCGAGCAATAAAAAGATAGCGACAGCTAAAATCTGTTTTGCTTTAAACTGGTTTAAACGACTGACAGATTGGTAATTACCCAGACGTTTTAACAGGGAAAGTGAAATTATTTGCCATCGACTCTTTGTTACAGCTCTTTGTACAACGATCTTATTTAAGATAAGCTTCCCTTTTATTGTGTATTTGATAGGAATACTTCAGGATAAATGGCTCGTATAGTGAGGTCCCAGCGGGATCTTTACCTGTTATGAAATTTCTAGTGACCAGAGTAAAGAGAAGTCTTAATGTGGCCGATTTGCATGGCAGATTAGGGAAATTAGGTGGGCGTGCCACCTGGTGGTAGTTCTGTCCAAACATTGCGGCACGCCTATTTACCTTTGCTTGGCTTACCTACCTGCTTGCACTTACTTTAAGGTCATCAAAGGAACGATTATAGGATATCGCTTATTTGCCCTCACGATTCAGGTCACAAGTGCTTTGACTAGATATGCTTTCGTTGTAATAGGAGATGCATTCCTATTGTCTTTGCAATGAGAGACATTTTTCCACGGTGCTCGTGTTTCCGTCCACGTTACGCTCGTCGGAATCAATTTCTCGATACCGTTACTAACCTCGAAAACTCCTTAATACCATTCGTGTCTTGTAACGAAAGCTACACGCGAAAGTAAATATTCTCGAAGCACGAAAATTGTACGAATAGTATAAGATGGACACAATGCACAATTTAGAAAGACTACTTCTGTAAGAACTTAGAAAAAAGATCTAGTTCTCTAATGCATAAATATAACAAAAGATACTATATTCTGGCAAATATTAGGTTGTCCGGAAAGTGTCTTTCAACAACGACGCATCTATATACAAACGTGAAACCTAATCTGTCGAACGTTCTGATCTTTATTTTGATAGAACAGAATCGATCGTACGTAATTCGATGAAATAACACAAAGCAAAAAACGTCGTGTGCCTATTGTTTCCTCATAAAACGAAAGAAACTTTTAGGACGTCCTAATAAATATCACAGTAACGATATGTCATCATCGTAGCAAAATAGTACACAAAGCGCGAGTTTATTTTCGTCGAAGAAATGTAACGTACCTATTAGAGAAATCTATACTTATGTATTTCTAATTGGGCGAAATATCGGAACGGTTTGATAACGCAAAGCGCGACCGCAGGGATACAGAAACGCGTAATAACGAAGCGTTTACAGAGCCAACCGCGGCGATTTCATTATCCCTACGGTTCAGCAATTTACGGACCATTACCGCAAAGTCCTACAGGCTATACTGGGCACGAGATAGCCACGTCGTACCATCCATTATTCATCACCCACTTCTCTGGCCTCCGTACAGTCTCCCGCCCGTTGACTTGCGCACCCTCCGCGCATTCTCCTCTTAAATCTTCCGTTGCGACACAGATTTTTCTGCATTACCGTTCCTTTTAATTAGCTGCTGATGCCGCTATTGTTAAAACTCTGACTTTTCTTTCCGACAATTTAAACGAAGTTGTATATCTTTCGACTTGTCGTTTCGTTCGATTCCTCTCGAGTACCGTGAACTTATGTACTTTCGTATTGCACAACGAATATTTCATTCGCAGAAAGAAAAATGGATGTAAGATGAGTTACTTTTTCTTGTGTAACTGTAAATATTCTGCTTCTTTTTATTTATTTTTCCTTTCATTTTTTAATGTAGCCTTGCTTGGGAGATTCCAAAGATTTATGGAGGTGACATGGGGGTACGAGAAAATTCAATTGCCTAAAGGATAAAATGGCCCAGGATTTTTTTTTTTTTTTTACTATTTTCCACGAATTATTTCTAACTGGACGGAAGCAATTTATTCTGGTCGCAGTCGCTGTATCAAGAGAAAGATTGTCTTTGACGTCTACGAACGGAATGTCAGGTTTTTAGAAGTCTGGCCATTCTAAATTTTTCTAACCTACCTTGACCTTGATGGCGATGAAAGGAATGTCGGGCCAAGAAAGCCTACGAGTATTTCGAGGGCGGAGTTGCCGGGGTAGCAGGTACTTTCCTTATGGAACCTCCAAGCCACTCCTACATTTTCTGTAACAATTCCACCTTTTTCTTCATTCTTTATATACATACCAATTTTGTAATCGTGCCTTTAAAATTTCATTTATAATTTTTACTTTACTAAGTAAATGTATTAGTTTCTTTCAAAAGTTTCTTTCATTTTATAAGGAAATAATAGATGCACTACATCTTTTGTTTTATATTATATTTTATCGAATTATCGTTCCAATAGAACAATAATTCTAAAAATAATAAAAAGGTTGGATATCTATCATTTCCTTACAAAACTTACAACTTGAGAACTAAACTTTAAAAGTTTCAGAAGCGCGCAGTTTTATAGTAGGCAGCTCAGTCTAAAAGAAATTTCCATGATAGATAATTGATATTGTCAGAAAAGTGGAAAAGGTAGAAATTTAGTTTATTATTTTTGCTAAAAAATGCCATGAGAATTTAAAAATTGCTTTGCTTTGGTACCTTAGTTTGAAGGTCACTATTTCCGTACGGATTTTTTATGAACAATAAAAGGGAGAATGTCTGGAGAATAGACATTAACGCGGTAATTAATTTTAGAAGGAAAACGGAAGAGATAATTCGATGGAACAGTTTTTCTGCAGTTTCGTTTGACTGTGAAACAAACGAAGCGGAACCGGTGCTATTTTAAAGGCGGAGTTGTCAGTGGAGGTAACCCGGCCACAAAGGCTACGAGTCCTCCCCTTTTCTTTCAAACACGTCCCCTTCCTAGAACATCTTTAAATCCAGTCCTCGCCCCCATCTAACCGACCACCATGAAGAAGATCATGATGGTGGACCCGAAAGGATCATTGGGAAGAAAGACACTCGCTCAAATTCGGCACGGGTCGTCTTTAATAAAGACACTTTTCATTTCCTTTTCCCCATTTTCTTCCTATTTCAAAGCCATTGGTTATATATACATGGCTTACAGTTTCCTACGGTCATGCGTCGCTTGCTACTTTAGAAAAATCACTCTTTTTTTTTCATTGCAGTAAATATGCAGTAAATTTAAAATATTCTGTTGGTAGGTAGTTACTGAATATTTATGAACACTCGTATGTATTATGTATGGATTGATCGTTTCGTGATAGATCGAACTAGGAGAAGTGTTTGAAATTGTGTGAAACAATGCTAACAACAAGTAATATTTTAAAAATCGTATTACAGTTGATTGAAATATCTCAATTATCTGTTTATTAATTTATATCGAGATTTTATTTAATATCTAAGATACTTATCTATCTCTGTGAGATACATTTTATGAAGGACATTAATCATTTTATTTCTTAACTAATATTCCAATCTATTTCTTATGGATCATTAAATTTCTTTATTACGAACATTAGAATAATAAAGTTATTTCATAAAGAAGATATAGTGTGTCGATCTAAAGTTCAACATCCATGCGACGGAACATGCACTGAGTTAATTTTACCTTTGAAATTGTTTAAACGTCAACTTAATCTATCTTAATTTATGTACATATATTAATATACCGGTAAGAATAATATATTCTTCAGAATTTATAGATTGAGAAAAAATTTTTGATACTTAAAACGAATTGTGGCAATATCCTTAAGCCATGAACATAATTCTTAATTTAACCTCACTTTGCAAACTAATTTTGTTTTGATAAACGATACAAATTATAAAAACTCATCAAGATTAGATGCCTACAGCAAAAACATAAGATTTGCATTAATCACAACTTTTGCATTATATAAGTCTTGCCATTCGAGATATTGCCAACGAGAATGCCAACTTCTGACTCTACTTGGCCTGTAGGCTCATGTAAAGAGAGATAGGCTGCGATCTCCCTACAATGGGTCTTTACATAGGAGTCTCATACATTGGTCGTAGGACCCTTCTGGCGATCCAGTATCACCAAGCGATGGTCACTTTTCTCTTCACGTACTGGGAAATATCCTCTCTTCCCTGAATAGATAAATTACATATATATTTCGATTTTGAAAAATATCCTAAAAATTAATTGATATCGTTGAATAGTAGACGATCCACGACGATTTGGATTAAATATTAGCAACTATGGGGAACAGCGAGTAATTCCATCATAGGAATTCTCCAACGATTCCAATCAAAACATCCTTAATAGATGCATCTTGGTATGTTACCAAGGAAACAATACACCGTGACCTTGAGATACCCACAGTTAAAGAAGAAATATGAAAATTCAGTAACAGATATGATATAAGAGTTAACAACCAGCAAAATCCAATTACTTGACACGACGGATCGGATCCGCAGACTAAAAGGACAGTACTCTTTAGATTGAAGCATTAGATTCAACTAGAATCAAACATACTATGAACTATTATAATCCAAGTTACAGTACCACGCCAAAATAATTTACTTATAATTTTCAATGAGAATTGATTGTAAATAGTCTACCAAATAAAAAAGAAAAAAAAATATTAGCTACACTGTTTAACAGTATTTCTTAATTTTTATTTGTATTGTAGTATCGTTGACGAGGGGCGAATTATAAACAAGCGGTTGCGAAACATGTGCATGGTGGGGCTAAGACAAAAGACACGAGGCTAAGACAAAAGACAAGGGGTTGCTAAGTGACATAAACGAATTAACAGCAGTGTGAGCTGAGAAGCCATAGAGTCTAAATTGCTGAGTGGTGAGGAGAGTTGCAAGTTAACTATCTAGTTGTCTTAATTATAATACGTTATCGTGATTAGTCCATGTTGAATAACCATCGTTTCCTGTTTAACCAACATCTGTCTAATCCATTTATTGTAAATAAACTAATTGTAGTAATGATCCTACAGTATTCTGTGTTTTATGTGACGAAGATTGTCACAATAGCATTCTTAATACAATTGAAATAAATTGAAATTAAGTAACTTGACTCTATCCTAATTCAGACTATTATAGTAGTCCAGTCTACTAGTTGAGGGACAAAATTAAATTCCACTTTACATCGTCCAATTACGAGATCCAAAATTAGCTCAATGTAGACCTTTGCCATAAGAAAATGACGAAGGATTTATAACGATATTTTAGAGAAGAATTACATATTCCTTCATCTTTGAGCAATTTTCGGTGTGAGCAATGAGCCACACAGACTGGACAGAGACTTGTTCGATGCGAATTCAGGAGAGCAAGCAGTGAAATCATAGAACTATGCAATGCATGACCATGCGCGAAGCACGCGAACGAATGTGCCGTGTATTAGTTGGAAAACATCGTGCGACGGCGAATCGATAATAGTAAGAGTAATCGATGAGCAAGGAAAATAAAAAAGAAGAGACTTCATTGTTTTCTTTCGAGTTAGAAAGCGTATCTTTGTAGAGAAGTCACGCACGGAGAAACTTGACCCAGGTATCCATCTTTTCATATTGAAAATAAAGTATTGCGGCTTGCCTTAACTGAGATCTGCGTCGAATTAATTAATACTGAGAGCAGTTGTTAGAAGTAATTGATTTAATTGGTTAAAATTGGTAGAGTATTTGAATAGTCAGAAAGATGGAAAAACCCCAAACAAGATACAGAACGTTCACGATTAAAACTGTCGATTGTTTTTTGGTGGCACAGATTTAGAGTGAAGTAACGATAATGTGAGATATAAAAAGTTGCCTCTTATTCCTTTCTTTCTTTTTTCCTTCTTCTCTTTCTTCCTTTTTTTCCCGTTGCTTCTTGCTTTCGGTCTATGCGATTAAAATACACCAGCTACGATAAAAAGTAACAAGAAATCCGATATCATAGAAATATGATATTAGATAAATAGACGAGCCTACACTGAGACACAACTTAGATAACATTTAACGTAACACAGACTAAGATCGATGCTTAGAAATTTAGCTCGTAGATGAGGAAAATAAAGAAGAAAGAATCGTTGTACCGTTACATATTTATGTAACCACTCAGGTGTTTATAGTCTAATGATGTGGCTGTTTGAAATGCTGTAAAAATGGGTCTATTAAATAATTTTTAATTACAATAGATTGGATGAAAATGATTAATAGATAATTGCATATAATTGTGTATTGTACACTGGAAACTGTTAGCGTGATACGGAGAAAAGATATAGGAAGATGATTGAGGTTAGGTTGTCTACGTAATAAGAGGAAGTGGCATGATATATAGGTCCTAATTGCGCTGTTTTAAGATTCTTTTCGAAGATGGCGCTACATATTAAGCCAGTGTTACGCTCAGAATATATAAATTAAAACTATCGAAAATGGAAATACGTAAGTTTTGGCACGGTCCCTGTATAAACAAGTATGCAGATTTCGTTTCTTCAAACGTGCATTAACACCACATAATGGATTCTTTATTCCTCGACGAACGTTTACAGAAAAAATTTCTTGAAAGAGCTCACATACGAAATGACGGGGAATTGCCTTAAGCCAAACAAACGTGACTTGTGTTGCAGCTGTTGCATCCATGTTGCGGTATAACGATGCTGTTATCCTCTCGATCTTGAGAAGAAGGAAAAAAGATACCGCGATATTCTTAACTTGTATTGTTCCTCTTATTTCTACACCTTTCGATCCATCTAGTTTCGTCTGTTCGTCCAGAAAAGTCCAGTTTCCCTTTCCACGTACTTTCCCTCTTCTAACCACGTTTATCTGTTCGCGCAGACATGCCGAGTAGCCTCTGGATTTATACATATTACGCCTATAGACGTTCGAATTGCAAATCCATGTCGTGGAGTCGCGTGTACAGCACCAGGCTAAGCTACGGAGAAATGCATTATTGTTATTGCTGGCACTATCGTCGCTGGTTCAACGACGCGAGGTATTAATACATACGGTGGATGTCTTTCGTTACGTAACACTTAACTGGCATAATCTGGCCCGATAGACTCGCTGATTGCAAGCTCACGGATCGTCTAAGTCTCCTTCTCGTTATATGGCTGCCATAGATGCAACGAACTAGACACGTTCAATTACCTTGCGACAGTGAATCCTTCCATTTTCGAGCGTCTCACGCCTCGTCAGCTTCGAACTGGTTTGAAACCTTCGCAGCCTGTAAAATAAACTGTGCTTCGAATTCTTCACGCGCTATCCCATGTTTCTGCAAGGATAAAACAAAGTGGAACACAGAAATAAACGAGGATCGGTTGTTAGATCGTCTCGAACGTCTCGGGCCATGGGTGGCGGTTAGCAAAAAATTCCGACGCGATGAAAAACCAAAAGATCGTTCAGCAATATCAATACCGTCGTTGAAACGCTATCAGTTACGCCGGTGTGCTCTTGGAAGTCGGCATTTTTTCATATTCTTTTTTTTCTTTTTTCAATCCCGCAAGAAAAGCAAAGGGGAATTAGTTGCGTGACAGAGAAGCTAAAGTTCGTGGACGAAAGCAAAGCGAATATGGCGTTGCACGGCCGTCTGTCAGGCCTCCCTCTTGGAATCTTAATGTCACGATAGCCCGGTCGCGCACAAAGACCATCAGTGTCCCCGTGAAACAGAAAATCATTGTAAACTCGATACTCAATTCCTTCATTATTCGTCCCGGATGAATATCGGGGCTGCTTACTGATCCTCTTCAATAGCAGCATTTATACAAAGTAGAAGTCCATAGTTCCACATAGAATCTTGTTAAACGCGGCTTGTAATTTTGGAAGATTTCCTTAATCGTTGTCTCCTTTGGTTTCAGAATGCAGAGGCAGATTCGCGTAGGCGCTGTTACATGATAAACAGGATCAACGTCTGCAGGGGGATGGGGTGAGTTAACGTTCAATTAATAGAATACACATTTAATTTCGCTGCTACTATTTGCATTCTACAAATTAATCGGCTACGTTTGCGTAAGAAAAGGTTCGTTTGATTGCCATAATAATCGTTAGGTATCTACCGATGATGTTAACGCGACGTGACGAACAATCTGATTTAAATGTATCAGGTTGAACGAACGACGTAGCAGACAAACATTGAAATTAAAAAAGAAAAGTTAATTACACTGTTCAACTATCCGAGATTACGAACGTTTCATAATAACCTATATTTTAAGTTGCGCCCTCTATATCTATGGAGATAAAATAATAAAACGATAAGGATAATGCCATTAGAATTTCGATGAAAAGTTAGCATTTGAAGCGAAGCGACGCGACGCCAATATTTACAAAGGTATCGGGCACGTTCTCTTACAACGTTCGCATAAGTAACGATCTTCGAGCAATAGCTTACCCGCACCCTACCATTAGGTCTAAGTATTTATGGGCTCATTCATTTCGTTTTATGTTTCAATTTGGACGCATTGATACTTGTTTGTTTACGTGTAAGCTGCCAGTCATTCATTCGGCCTGGTCGGCTACTTCTAACCAACCGTTATTATCCCCTTTGTCGTCGCAAACACACTTTCTTCATTATCCACGCCAGTTCTGTATCCTATCATTACGTATTACTTACTACTCATTGCTATCTTGATAACACGCTAATGAATCGTATCTTTTCATGTTTATACTCGCGGTTGCATAACTTTGAAACGCTATGAAATATACGCATGGGTGAACGACACCGACTGGGTATTTCTCGCGCGCACGTGTTCACCGCACATTTCCAATCTTATTGACTTTGATCGGTTCAAGGATACGAAACGATATCGAGAATAATTCGATGCGTGTTACTATCCACGAAAAAAAAAAAGGAAAATAATAATCGGGCTATTTTCGCGAGTAAAATGATATGAAAATTAATAATTCATAACGTAATTTTAATAGCGTCTGAAATTATGCAAATGGTTCGTGCGTTTCATCGTGCTATAATAGAAGCTGTTAAATCGACAATGGCATCTTGACGCTCGAGTTTATGATTTAACGTTGCATTGCGCTGAATATATATATATATATTACATATTAATATTAATATTTGAAATAGGGACTGGATTTAAGGGAGCAGCTGGCTTCAGCAATTACCTTCGCGTCGATTTATTTCCTTCATGGCTGAAACCGATTTCGATCGAAACGAAATGATTCGAACGATGGCATTAAATATAGGTTTCGAGCTAATAATTTCGAAATTTTGTCCTACTCTGCCGTAGTTCTAAGACTGGCCACGCAGAAGTCTCGCGATCGAAACTCGTGTGAACGCTCCTTAATATTACGTTTCGTTGCTGAACAGGTTCCTCAACCGGTAAGGTAGGCCCCCATCAAGTTTAACGACTGTTCAGCTTGTGTTTAAATAAATTGGTTAGCAATTACGTGGACGTAGGTGCTGTCTTCGCTTGTGCCCTTTTTCCTCTCCTCTTTGACCATTTCTGCCCGTTTTTCAAACTACGTGTTTTAACAACGCGTTTTCGCAGTTCACCAACGAGATTGCCCGCGTGTAAAATTATCGTTAAGATTAGCTAACCAAAGACGCGAAACTGCCCCGCGTATATTAATCTGTTCAGCTATTTGAACATTCACGTTCCACCTTGCGATTTACGAGTGCAGCTGCGCAGGGAGGATTGGCAACCGTAAACGTTTCATTTTCCCCTTAACGCTTCTCGGCAACAGAATCCCGCGGGAAACCGCCATTTAGAATTTCTATTTAGATACGAAACGGGGTCAGAAAATATTTATGTACCGTGTAAGTGTTGAGTCGCGAACTGCATTTTTCGCTCTATCGAAATATCGGCAGCCGAGAACTGTAGAGAGCTGCAGAAAAGATATTTTGCAGTCAGGTGATACTGCAGGAAACCGCCAGATGGCAAAGAGGACTTCTTCCGTGTCCTTGGTGAGCGATCCTGCCTCCCTTCCTGATATACTGCAGATCAATATGCATACCGATTCTTCCTTTTCGTCATTTTTATATTTGTATCAATTGTTGATTACATTAAATGAAACTTTGCATTTCAACGAACACGGTAGATAGACTGTCTTTCGTTACAGGACATTCACAATTTTCTGTCTCGATTTGTACGAATGCGCATTGTGCATTGTAAATGGATATAAATTTTTAGTGGAAAAAATTCCATTTTCGCGCTACAAAATCTCTTACCTCTTGTCGCTGGATGTAGAAATTTCAAATATGCATCAACATTACATCGAAATACATAGCGATTGCTTTTTTCCTTGCTGCTCGATTTTTATAAATTCGTAACACATATTTCAGTACTACTGGACTATATTTCAGTTTCACAGCAAATAATTTATTCCGTATCTCTGAACACACGATTGGCGTGTCGATACGCTTTCTGACCAATATTCTCTCTAAATTTTCATTTTTTTCCCGATTAGTTCCTTATAAACTAATTCCCTCCATTATTTAATATAAAACACGGACCGTTTCAATGCACCGCCCAGTTCGCCATTATCATCTAGCGGCACAAGTGGCCTTATATCACAGGTTGATCCCCAGGAGTTTCGATCCGCGCGAATAACGACGACGAGAATCGCGCTTATCTGAAATTCTGACGCTCGTTCATGATCGAATATTCATCCTGGGTCTCCCCGGGGAGGTAGAGGGAGGCGGTATAAGAAGGCAAAAGAGGAGAAAACGAAGTTGGGGGAGAGTACGGCGAAGAGTCGGAGGAGGAAAGAAGAAAGACCAGCCAAAATGAGAGTCCGAACAGTGCGTTGAACCATACCGAAGGAGACCAGAAGAGCCAAAGCCACCAGAGCGATGAAGAATGGATGCTGGTTTAGCAAGAGTGCAGATTTGCTCGAGTCGGGTGCAACGGCCCCTTTGCTTTCGTGTCCATCTTCTCGTTGCTATAGCTACGCTGTCTAATACCTCCCACTACCTTCGAACGCCTGTGTTCTCCATTTTCTTTTTATTTTAAATCCATAAGAGGAGAATGTCCATCATCCATTTTGGCGTACATGCGATCCTTCCTCCTTGATAATACTCTCTGATACGTGCTCAGATTTATCGCAACTAATATTTGGTCGCGAAAATTAACGAATGTCTTACCGTGCGTCCGACCAAATGTATACGTGTACGTACGATATTTAAAATGAGTCTGTTTAAAACCAGCAATGGCAATATTTTTGAAGAGCGGAGATTAACTCGAGAACGCTTTAACTCGTCTCTCGTTACACGAAGTTCGGTGAGACTGTCTGCCGTGTGTTAACTGCTGTATCTTCTTATTCTATGGGACGACAATCAGACATGAGTGTTTGTAACGCAGGTGGACACTGTTCGAACATGCAACACTTGGTGTGAAGAAAAAAAAAAAAAAAAAGAAAGAAAAGAAACTCGTAATAATCATGAAGCCATCAGGTAACTGTCGTCGGTAGCCACAGAGCGTCCGGTTTTGTGAGAACAACCTTGGTCATTAAATAAACCCCTTTTAGTGGTGGCTGGTTATCTTCAATGGTGTTTTAAAAGGGGCATTTAGGCCCATTTTGGCTACCCACACAGCCCCTGGTACCCTTCCCCTTCTTCCGCGTTATGGTGGCTCTCTTCACGCCCCCACCATATTCGACACGCGTCCTACCATGCTATAAGCTTAAAGGCCCTGACTTTTACGATTCTGTTCAAGTGGTCATAAAACCGGAGTTTATTGCCGTCATGATTTTCAAGCAAACGGGCTGCCACCTGTCGGAGTCCCACAAAAGCGAAAACTGCATCAAGTCTCTTCATCAAGGGCTCTATCAATTCGGCTATTTGATGATTGTCCCGCCAGCTCGTAATAATCCATTGAAATCCTAACAATCGTAACCGCGAAAACTCTACGTGTTCTCTCATTCTCTGGCATTTCCATTTCAATTTATCGCTTCTACTGTCGTTTATCTAATAGTTAACGCAATTTCTTTGACACATACGCCTGACAATTTACAATCTCGTAACATAATTTCCGTAACATCGCTTTGAAAAATTGTA
The DNA here is from genome assembly GCA_014737505.1 of Bombus sibiricus. Taxonomy (NCBI): domain Eukaryota; kingdom Metazoa; phylum Arthropoda; class Insecta; order Hymenoptera; family Apidae; genus Bombus; species Bombus sibiricus. The sequence goes on along the minus strand of JACXIM010000128.1, from coordinate 1,391,925 downwards.
TCTAAGATGTTTCTAAATTACGAACCTACTCTATTTATTATGATCGGATCAAGTTAGATATATAGATGATCGTAGAAAGAGAAAATGAAATCGCAGACTAAAACATGCATATCGTCGTAAATAATTACGAAGGTTGACAAATATCGATGTTAGACGTAGCAATGAGCGCAGTAGACAATGTACGAATAATTGCTCGTAGCTCGTCGTTCGATGAATAGCAAAAATCCAAATCTTTTTTCTGGAGGCTGGTAGCGAAGTCGATGGGTTATATCCTAAACATCCATAATGGCGAAAGTGAACGAGCAAATAGTCCGGTCCGGCCCCTGAGAGCAGCTTATGATGGGCATTACTCGGCTCGTTACGGAATAATTTACGAGGTGCGAACCGCGGGGGCGATAATCCAGCGACATTTACATCCCAATAAACATTCCCGATACTGGTGGCGGCGCGCGCCACGGCGCTTGCCCGCTTCCCTCACGAACCTCACTTTTACGGCGTTTTAATTGTACGGCCGTAGTCTAATTGGTTCGTAAAACGTCCGAGTATCTCGTAAAAGACGTTTATGATAACATTCTTGTCGTTCGTACTCGCAATCGCGTCATCATCGAATCCACGGACAGACTTGGGAAACCTCGGACCGGTTCGACCTGAAATCCACGAATCCGTACGAGAGGGAAACACGGCGTTCCTTTCGCTTCAAAATATTTCCACCGTCTCTTTCTCTTATTCTCTTTCTGTCTGTCTGTTTCTCTCTCTCTCTCTCTCTCTCTCTCTCTCTCTCTTTCTATTCGTTTCTCTGTTCGTCTGGCTTTCGCGAATCGCACGTCGATCAAACGATTTTCCGTCGTAAGAGTCGATTCGCAAAGACCGTTTTCGGCAATGACGATAATCGCAAGGTGCCTCGTTGATGTTGGTCGTTTGAACGTCTGAATGGATCTGGCAGCGTTAGTTCGCGACGAAACACAGAGGTGGCGGTGCACGTATCCCCAGAAGCTGTGGGGGCGCGGTGAGGGCCGGAGGGACGGAGCGGAGAGGAAAGGAAACGTTGCGTGACGCGCGTGGCGTGCAGCTTTCGCTCTACCGTACGGTGGCCGGCGGTGTCCGTATCCGCGGCTGCTCGCGTGTTTTCACTGGTGGGGGTAACGCGGGGCGGCGCCTAACCAGTCATGGGCGTCGTTCCAGCTTGGAACTACTTTCACATGGCGTAGGAATTTTCGTGCCGTGCCGGCGTGGTACTCGTGACGAATTCAATTCTGATTGGTCCTTAAGCATAACCTCCTCCCTTGGCACCCTGTTTTCTTCCCCCTCCTCCTCGCAGTCCGATCTACGCGGGCTAGCACCTCTCGTCTCCCTCTTAGCTGCCGCAATTTCGCATCTTATTCCGTCTCTCTCTTTTTCTTTCTCTTTCTGCCGCTCCTTCGCCGTTCCCCTGCCTTTCTCTTTCTCTTTACCTTCGCTTCGGTACTCTCGCGTACCTCTTACACCCCAAAGTAGCGGCAACATGTATTCGTCTCTTTTCGATGCCATCGGTTATCCGTCGTTTTCGACCCTTTTATTTTCTCGCGTCCCGGCGATCCTCTCTTCGACTTCTCTTCGCGCTTCTTCCGATCTGGTCCATCTTCTTCGTCTTCTTATCTAGTTTTGGTGGCTGAAACGCAAAAACGCGTACGTACAATACCAGACGGAGCACACCAGCAACGTGTGCGAATTTAATCTCGCGGCACGTCGTTGAGTTACTCGAACGATCAACAGGGGGCGCTGCGTAGTCTAATCGAGAGGAAAGGAAAGAGAGAGGAGCCGGTGTGGTAGAGAGCGCGGCAGAGACGAGACGAAACGCGACGCGTTGTCGAGAGGTGGAGCGAGACGGATCGAGAGGGCGAGTGGATAAGCGTGGAGGGGGCGTAGCGTGGGGGGGAGGGGGAGCCGAGCGACGACGGAGCAAGCGAGAGAAGTCGGTTATCGCGTCGGAGAGGGGAACGACGCGTGAAAGACAAGGAGGAAAAGCAGCGCGCGTTCCTCGTTCGCACAATAGAGTTAACCGTGAAGAGTGTGCGCGCGCGAGTGAGACGGTCGTGGCTCACGAACGAAGAGAGGGAATGATAGTGGAAAAGAGAAAGAGGAGAAACGCTGGGGCTGGTGGACGAGAGACGGAGAGAGAACGAGCGAGGTAGAGCGAGAGAAGAGAGACGGGAAAGTCGGCGGTGGAAGGAAGAGAGGTCGACGGTGAAAGAGAGAGAGGAAAGGAGGCGAACGAGCGAGTAAGAGACGGAGGACGGTACAGAGTGGCGGTACACGGGGCGCGAGAAAAGCGGTAGTGTGCCGTGGACCACCGCACTGGCATACCGTGGTTCGTTACGATCCCCTTCGTACGTCGCTTCGTACCGAACCTCGCAGTCATCAGCGAAGTCACATTTCGGCTAGTGCTAGTGCAGTGCGGACAGAGTCGGAGCGGTCGCTTCGGTCCTTTTAAAAAGTACGACCAACGTTTACGAGACACGCCACGGGGCCCCGGGCCTGTGTCACCGATAACACAGAGAGAAATATCATATCGCACAGAAATCATTTCGATACGACAGACGCACAGAGGAGAAAGAGAGAGGTCTTTCGCGAGGGAGAGATCGTCGCGTGCCGGCCGACCGAACCGTCGACGGGCGCGCACGCGGTAGAGAGACCCACAGCCAGTTTTATAGCCCGTCTTATTACCCCGGTTTATTGCGTCGTAACGGTTTAACGATCATCGCTCGTTTCCACCACCTAGACCGCCGGTTTACACACTTGCCGGTAGCGGTAACCATAACAAGCCCATAAAAGCCCCCGCCGCTGCCATGAGTCCCATTCGGAATTATACATCTACGGCCTACTGACATTGACACTCTTGGGTGCAACCGCTTATACCTACCGATGACTTTTATGACCTCTTAAAACGGTTTAATGCCCATTTGCTTGTCCCTCGTCGACGCTGTCACCTGTCGCCAGCCGCGTCAAACAGCGTATCGGTGCTCGACGCGACGCGCCTACCTCACGCCTTTTGGCGCGAACCAACACCGGACACACGGAGTAGGAACGACAGCGACCACCACGACCATCATCTCGACAATTCTCGCCTCTCGTCCAACGATCGTCGGGGTGCCTTTCGAACGGTGAACGGACCTTTTCCACCAACTCGGAGAACGCGAACGAGATATCGGGTCGCGCGGAGCATGGACTCTTAACATCGCTCGTGACTAGCCACGCAACAAAACACACGATCGTGTACTCGTTCCTTCTTTTTCCGTCCTCTCGAAGGATTCGAAGAGATCTCTACGGAGAACAGTCGTCTCGCGAACACGAGGCCCTTGCCTTTTCGCCTGCTCGCTCTCGCGTGTTATTTTTTTTTGTTTCTCGAGTGGCGGTGTTTCAGTGCAAGTGATTCAAAATACCCGGGATAATGAACTCGTACTTTGAGCAGACTGCGGGTGGCTTCTACGGAAGTCACCACCATCAGACAGGAGCCGCCAGTCAACATCATGATCCCGCCACAGCCGCGGCCTATCGAGGTTTCCCTCTCGGCCTGGGTATGTCACCTTACGCATCTACGCAGCATCATCATCACACGTCCTCGTCGTTGGGCATACATCCAGGCGGAGGTACGAACACGAGACCACCTCAAGATTCGCCGTACGACGCGAGCGTCGCGACGGCCTGCAAACTTTACTCCACGACACCGGAGGCGACCGGACACACCACCTCTTCCTATTCGACCACAGCAACCAAGGACTGTAAGCAACAAGATCAAGCATCGGCGCATCAGAATGGTTACGCTGCGGTGATGGCAGCCGCGGCCGTCAAGGACGTTTGGCAGTCAGCGACCTCGGGGTCGAACAGTCAGAGCAATTCGGTGGTCCGTCCTTCGGCGTGCACTCCAGAAGGGACGAGGGTTGGTAGCTACGGTGGTCTCGTAGGCGGCGACCCGGCATCGAGTCCTGGTAACAACAGTTCCTCGAGGTCCCTTACGTCGTCCTGGAACACCTGCAGTTTGAACTCGTCCGCGAGCCAACCGGTTGCCACGCAACTACATCAGCAACCCACCAACCATACCTTCTACCCCTGGATGGCTATAGCAGGTGAGTTTACATTCATAAGTTCTCTCTCTCTCTCTCTCTTTCTCTCTCTCTCTCTCTCTCTCTCTGTCTCTCTAACTGTCTCTCTCTCGTCCAACGATTATCATAACAGCCGTGATGAAATATAGAGAAGCGACCATAGGATGCTTAGGGGAGAGAGAACAGCAGCGGGTCGGTAGTGTGTAGAGAAGGCCACGTGGTCGGGAAAGGCGTGGTGGATCGAGTTTACCCAGCTCCATTATACGCCAGGCTAAATCGCCCTCGTCGAACGTTTCACGGTCAACGTTCGAATCGCGTGAAACTTACGCATCCGATGGTTCGAATCGCGTCTCTCCTCGATTTTCTTGACGATATTTTCGTCTCCCGTCCTTCCATTGTATTTCGTGGGACAGGAGGGAAAACCGGGACCGGGCGCGACACGGGTTTTAACGCGAAAAGTCCGCTCTATGTTCGCTAACCCGATACATATCTAAACAAATCATTCCACCCCTTGGTTCCGTCCTAAAAAATAGAAGACACGAGCTGTATACTATTGTCGAATGTAAGTTGCTGTTGTGTTGTTACGTCGAAACTGGTCGTAATTTTTTTCGGTCGAGTCTATTTGTGTGTCGATTGAAATACGACGTATCCGTCATGAAGCGTAGCCGAGATAACGGATTTATAGTTGGCAGCCAACTAAAAATATTCCGTTGCCTTCTGCGCGAATGAATGCACCGCGTGCCAGGGGGGACGGGGGTATCGGTAATAACTAACTCATCCGCGTGAAAGCGACGTGCAAAGTGACACTTGGAGTTATCATTAATGTGTGCGCGTCTGCCTCTTTGTCCGAGGAGGCGCCTCTCTCGAGCGCGCGCCTTCTTTCCACCCCCCCGGGATCGTTGGTAAAAAAAGCGCGCGCACACGGTCTCCATTTCACATTGGAGAATTTCGTCTCTCGCTAAAATTAATCTTCCCCGCATCTTCCATCGATCTCGAGCCTCTTAGTTTCGCGTATCAATTCGTAGACTCGACCGTGAGACGTACGAGGCAAGCCAAATGGGTTTTTCGATTAATACAATATGTTAGCTAGAATACTCGTTACGTTCGCTGTTAAGTATTTGCTAAAAGTAGAAGATCTATTTCCGATCTCCGAGAAAACCAGAGCGAATCGTAGTTTGCTACGTATCATGCACGTTCGGCCGTTGTACGTTTGCCGTACGTCGTGTATTCTCGTGCAGTTCGCGTTCGAACGTTGAAAACGAACGTCAGATCGTGGAAACTCGGTCGTACAGCGATAAAGTTACGTCTGGTGGATAGATAGAATGGAGTCAAGTGCGTGTAAAATCGTTGGGCACGTCGAGTATAATGGGGAAGCCCTCGTCCAATTGGGGTTCAAGTGCCTTCCTCGTCGTACTCACCCCTCCGGAACCACGAATTCCGGTAGTCAGCTGTTTCTAGCGATGTCTTTGTCCCCCTTGCCGAGAGGTTCCCTAGCTGCGTCTCGCTTTGTCGTAGACAGATCCAGACCTCTCCAACTCTATCTCGCTTTTTGGACACCGCCTATTCTCTACACCAACTCAGCTGGGTCTTAGACCGTTCGTCTTTCGTAGTTTGGTCCTCTCTTCTTACCCCTGTTACCTCTCTTTCTTCGCGGTCCCGTTTCACTCTTACCTACGATGTTCTTCTCCTAGCCTCCTTCTCGCGCCCTTTGGTCCGGTTTAAGGCCCCGCCGTTGTTGCACTCTTCCTCCCTTTTTTTTCTGTTTTTTTTTTTATTTCCTCCTCCCGCAGGAGAACCACGCGAGAGGAGCACCTCTCTCTTTATGCATACAAAAGGTGTACAGATTATTTTATGAGCTTTCGTGACGTAGGCGCGTGCTTATTCAAAAACAAGAAACGGGATTTTATTGAACGAACCTTATTCTTTACGTCCTTCTATAAATACTAAATTCAACGGCAGAAAGAATTTAATATTCAAGAAGGCGGCGGTGTTGCATCGTTCTCGTTCCATCTAACGTCAAGTTTCGGCCCCGGTCCCGGCTCACGGCCCGGAGCAAAGAATCCTCTCAACCGGGCGTCGTTTTGCTCGCGTATTCCTGAATCAACTCGCCGTCTTCCATTCAATAACTGCAACAAGATTTATAGTCGATGAATCGTGCGGCTAGCGCGCGCGCGCGCACGCTCGTTTTTCGCTTCTTCGATCGACAAAGCCGGAAAACGGTTTGCCATTACCTTTTTGCGTTTATCGCGGAGGAGACACGGAAGATTTAATCGTGCGATTAGAGAGTGTGCAAATCGGGTCGACGATACGACGGAATGCGGCGATCGTAGGAGGAATCGTAGGAATGGTAAAAGGCGATTGATCGGCTAGCACTCTCGTCGAACAGGTTTCTCTATGCTCTCGCGAATCGAAAGTCGTTGACTCATTTAGCACTAGCCGGCAAGTGCTCTTCAACATCGCCGGCTACAATCGATACACGCGTAGCAAAATTTATCGATACAGGATTATGGATTATTTCGTCGTAGATTAAAGTCTCCTGGTAAATATAGAGCCATCAATGTCCACCACCGGTGTTCCTTGCTACGGCCTACAATAAATAATTTAGCTTTATCGACACGCACCTATGGAACCGATCCATCCACCAGGGTTATTGCTGTCGGTTTGCCAAGCACCGTAAAAACACCGATTCTAGAAACGATGAAGGACAACTATTTACTATCTTTACGTCTATAAAGATTTCTGTCTCCACGTTTTTACCAAAAAAAAAAAAAAAAAAAAAAAAAAAAAAACACTTTTCAGGGCTTCTGTCGCTGACTTTCGAATATCTCGTCTGAAAGTTTAAAGCGTGAGAGAAATATGGCCCCTCCTTTCCAAGGTGATAGTTTTTCTAAGTATTGTACGAGGAATATGAGTGGTGGTGGTCGTACGACAAACACGTAAGATGATATATCTTATAGGATGATTTATCGATCTTCTAACGGTATCCACGTTATACGTCATTGGTTAGTATACGATAAGTGATTGAAGAAGTGATTATGCCGCCCAAATCGCACAAATCAGTAACGATAGACACGGTATCATTAACTTCGTTTTATTGCGGATTGGTGTTACGGGAACACGATCTCGGGACAACATTAACGCTCTTGAGAGAACTACCGCGCCGCGTACGCCTCACGATCGGCCGAAGAAACTTGATTGCACGGAATGCATTTGTATCATTGGCCGTGATAAACATCAAAGGGTACACGCGCTTGAAATTCATTGTGATTTATGGGTGCCGGCGAAGCGTCCGTATCGCCACCGTTTTCAGATGTAAATGTCTCTCTTATTAATGTTGCGGTAATGAAGCAACATAATATGCTATCGGGTGTATAATGAATCGTCATAGATATAGAGCCATGCTTTTATTTGTATAGACAATGTTTACTTAGATAACGTTTTACGAAGAGAGAAAAAGAGAGAAAAGAGGAAAAAGAAAGAGGAGAATCGCTCATATCTATCTGACAATTATCGCTTCGTAAGATTGAACGGTTAGTTACATTTATCGAGCACGTTTCTCTTCCACTGGATGGCAATTTTACAAGACGCATAGACTCGATTCACAAAAGGCTTTTCTGTCCTGCGGTATCAGTTTCTGGGGCTGTTTCCAAATGCAAGGAAAATTTATGGCCCCTCATTGAAGGGTCTGGCCCGCGTCTACGAGGTAATTAGAGGGCGTGAAGACGGAGCTTCGAATACTATCTCTGTACACCCCCACGGTTCATTTATTTTCTGTAAAACTGCCTCGTCTCCCGACGGCGTTCTTCCTGCCAACGTTAATTCCAGCTGTTATTCCGTCTTCACGGTGCTTCAGAAAGATCGATAATCCAACGATGTAATAAAAAAAGAAAAAAAGCATGGATTCGATTATTTAATTGTTTTCATTAGCCTTGTTTAGACTTTGCTTCTCACGTTCCTCACAATTTTGATTTTATGAATGTTAATCATAATGCTAATTTCATAAATAAATCATAGGTGTTTCTCATTATGGACTCAACGGTAAAAAATATAAGAAAAAGAAATATCAACGTTCTTGGGAGAAACGTACCGTGAAGATCAAATCGTTCGATAATCCAACCCTGCTCCCTCGTAAGGCTGACCCTCCGAAATTGATTAAAAAATGCAAAATACGTGTTAGAAGTCCAACGAACCGGTATTGTATATCCGTGTTCTTTTTTTGATTTACGCGCATCGATATCGCGTGGTGGTTATGGCGGTCTTTATTGGGCGGTTCGTCTAGTCTCGGCACCGTGTACGAACGGATAGAGAGCTAACAAACCTTGAACTCTTGTGCCGAAGCAGTGGGATTCCCGCGTAAAAGCCACGTGGTCTCACCCGCTTCCCTCTTCCTCTTTCTTTCTCACTCTCACTGTCTCTTTCTCTCTCTCTCTCTCTCTCTCTCTCTGTCGGGTTGGAAACGAGTATGGTGCTACTCGACGATACGACGGTTGCCAGTAGGTGTTACGTACCTCGGGGAGCAACCTCGTTCAATATAAACCAGCTAGGAACAACGCTGTAACCGTAACGTTGACGTTTACGACGACGAAATCGTGGCTCGGCTCGTTTACCCCTCCCTCTTATGTGCCTCCGCGCTTACCGCTATCGTCGCTGCGAGGCTCGTCGGTAATACAGAGCACATATCTTTGTGTGTATCGACCAAGATCGTTGCGCGTCTTCGTGTGTGGTAGGAATGTTTTGCTGGAACAGAAACACGGGCAAGTTCATTGTACAAATCATTTATGGGCGGAAGATTTTTACGGATTCGTTTCACGCGACCGGCTAATTATCGTTCGCTGCCGAATCGTCTCGTAAATAACAATAATCGACTCACCTTCTTTCCTTACTTTTCCACTATAATTTTCCCTCGTTGGTCGTTTATTTCTAACGTTTATCCTCGATAGGAGTCTGAAAAATGTTTAATAATTAATAATCATACGGGCATAAACATACGCGTAGTTGTTTCGTATCTTTCAAAATTGTATACCTCAATGGCTGACAAACATGGCTGAGAGAGAACTTCCCTCTTGATGAGTGGTCGATGTTTCCGGTCGCTTCGTTCCCGTATACTCACGCTTCTACGACGCCTTTTTTACGAACCGTTTAAGGCGTTAATTTACAATTGGAAAATTGAAAAGATCGGATCGTGGACTTTGCGTCGAATATAGGCGTGCGTGTTGCACGCCCGTGACCAAGTGGTTCAGCCTCTCCTACATATCGAGGCACACGAGTGACCAACGTGTGAGTGCGTGTTGTGAACGTGTGTGGTGGTACGCGAACACTAGCGAACCTCGACCTAAAGAGGCAAGCCAAGTAGGTGCGTTCGTCGTGTATGGAGGCTCCGCAGCCCCTTTCCATGTGTTGCTCCGTTGGCCCGGATGGAGGATGACGTACGAGCCTCTCCGTATGACTTACTACGCCCTTTTCCCTTCTCCACGCCCGCCGCTTCTGCGTACTGTTCGCTCAAAAAACATTCGGGTCTCTGAAAATTACGTGGCTCTTCACATTTGATCGGGATTCCATCCTGCTCTTCCCTCGTTGAATTCCTCAAACGCGACTTTTGCAAACGATACGACCGAAGAATAACGAACAATTTCTCTCTCTTGTAAGTATTTTTTCTTTCACTGCAAGTATTACGTAATAATTATAACATTGTCGTTTAAATTTTGTAATGCTATCCAGACTTCCTGAAACCACGTACATAGGTTAGAAGACACGCGAAGAGAGCATATTTTCTGCGAATTCGTGATTGGAAGAAGAAAGCTATGTAGTCTGTTTTATATATTCAACGAGAGTTAAATGCGAAGGTTGTAGTTAACGTAGCCGGAAAAAAGTCGTTTTTTGCGTCATCGAACGTGTAACGTTTGTGCCTGCATCTCGTCACGAACGAGGGTAGTAACCTTTTTGTTGTAAATTTCCTCTTTTATACCAAGTAGAAAAATTTAAATTGTTGGTGTTTCACTCGGGAGAAAATAATGGATAGAGCAAAGATCTTCGTGAAAATAGTTTTAAATCGCGCGAGATTACAAGCTGTTGTTCGATATTCTCTGTACGTAACATTTCGTTGATTGATTTTTAATTCGCGTTCATTAACATGCCGTGCGGCAGTGCGCTCATTGTTGCGAAAAAAGGCCATAGTCGGCCATAGTGAGACAAAGTGCCGTAGAAGCGTGTCATTAAAAGTAATTGTAAACATCGATCAAAATGTATCGGGATATTCGCAATTTGCATATGCCCCACCGCATAATTTCACCGCGAACCCGAGTATCGTCGATCAACTTTTATATTTTGCTGCGTTATAACGTGAAAATTTTCAAGAGTATTAATCACGGGTGTTGCAGATTCACCGCATGAAAGCGTAATTTCTGATCGGTCGAATCACTTACATCCTGTCCCACGTTTTTCTCTTACCGACAACGTGCTTTGCCACTTATAAAAGTCCGTAATATTATTTCACGCAATTGGTATAACGCGCTGGTCAACGTTCACCGGAACTTAACATGAGCGGAATAATCGCGATTCGGTTTCGATACGATCTACCGCCAGTTACCGCCGAAGATTATTTCAATCACTTACCGTAACACGTAAGAATATTATTGCGTCGATTATCTCTATTTCTCTTTAGCGTGATGTTTGTTCTAACCTAACTCCCCAAGACGATGCGAACACCACGAAAGTAAAGTTTATTTCCCATAAAATAAAACAAATGATCGAACACGCTATAAACATGGAAACAAAGGTAGAACGCAGCAGTATGTTTACATGGCGACAGGGACAGGAAATGTATGCGAGCACGATTATAAGATAAACAGAGTGATATTAGCGTATGAACGCTACACCGGTATCTCGTTCGAGGATCGAGAGAAGGACACACGTACATGTGTTGCGGTAGAGGAGGCGAATAGGCAAGGCAACAAACGACTGCTTGGAAGACGACGATGGTCTCTGGTTACGTCTTTATCGAGAGGCCGCGAGACATCGCCGTCGTTCCAGGACAGTAAACGACACAGGACTCGATGGTAAACAATAGCAATGGTTTATCGGTGCCTACGAGCTGCGTGGAAGAAAAGAAGCGAAGGAACGTCGTGAGTGGCGCGTAACGCGCGCGCAAAGCATAGGTGCTGATCGCACGTTCAGCCGGCAGCGTATAGCGGCTGCCTACCAGGGTTCTCAATTTGATGGACGAGCTGTTCGCATGTACGAACTCGTGTGCGCTGGCTCGCTTTTACACACCGGCAACAGCTCATACGCTATCCGACTGTTTTGCAAATTTCATGCGGGAGGAGTTATCGCCGTCGTGGCCGGGGATTAATCCTCTCTCACAGCGTGCCGTTTGTTGTCAATGGCTATTCATCAATTACCCCGTGTTTCTCAGATTGTTGTTTCCGCAAAGAACAGAATAAGACAGCCTAACGAGTAGTTAGGTTCTTCCCTCAGTTCGATCTCTATCGATCACTATATCACGCTACCGGCTAGACTAATGGACTCGTGTGTTTTGGCACGAAAGAAAACGTCCGTAAACCATGTCGACGAGACGTATTTCATTGTGCAGAATGTTAAACGAGAAAAAGCAGGAAACGTTCCGGTGGGTGGAACGCTAAATAGAAGGACACGATGGAAAAGGGAAATTCGTTTGATCGTCGGCTGGAGATTTCAAGGCTGCTGACAACAGAAACGCCGCGCTTTTGATTGGTTCGGCTTCTTGCTCGTCTATATAGCAGACTGCCATTTCACTGCTCCAGGCTGAGATAATGCATACTTTGGATCGGCCGCGCTTCGTAGGCACGAAGAACGTGTTTAGGTGCTCGACGATCGGAACGACTACACCGCCAGACAAAGGATATGTATACCTGTGTGCCCTCAAGGAAAGAAGGATACAAGGCAAAATAATTGAATCAAAAAGTGTTCCTGCTCACGTTTTTGCGGAATACTTGACTCTGCTCTTGCAGATGAAGACGTACCTCGTACATGTGCAGCGTTCGCCGTTCAAAGGACAAAAATAAAATTACCATGTAGAAATGTACGTCCGAAGAGGGAAAGACGCCATCGGCATCCTATGAAGTTGTCGTAAAGCGTCACGCGAATCGTTCGAATACTTTCACACGGACTACAAAAACACAATTGCACGTTATTTATTAGATAAGGATAGAGAAATGGTGGATTCGTGGATAAAAGAAACAATTTACATACATCGAGTTGGCTAAACGTTTCTTCTTCCCATCGATCTTCCATCGTTGCGTTACTTAGGGATTCGACACGGTGCTTCGGCGTACGTGGAACTCGTTGAAATCGATGATCGCGCCGCATCGCGACTGTATCGTACCGTTTCTATCAACGAACGGATCGCGGAGAAGAGAAGAGAAGAGAAGAGAAGAGAGGAGAGGAGGTGTATGGCGTGGCAATGTGGCGCGATCGTGCGTACTGGAAAGAATATTCGATCGGTTTCTTCGCCGTTTCTCTCCTCGGTGTCCCGATTTCTTGCAGCGTTTCGGCGCCATCTGCGCCGTCGTCGTTGTGGCGCGTATTCAATTAATACGCGACGATGTAATCGGGACCCGTCGATACCGCAAATAGACTCGGACGTTCGTAACTCACGCAACAGTTTTTACCACGGCAAACCTGCCTATAGCACTGCCGCCTGGTCTGCCGATGGCCGGCCATTACAAACACCACCTGCCAGCCTAAGCTCTCTCTGCGATCTGACCGTAAAATGCTTTTGTATCCGTTGCTTCTTGCCTTCTCCATTCCGGTCAGGTTCTCTACTAATCCCAAAGGTACGAGGGTAAAAAAGTTAGGAATATCGCGCAGCAGCTAATTGCCAGTGACATCGATACACTTTATCTCGAGTGAACCGGGACACGTGGTATAGCCCCAGCGTTCGTGAATTTCACCGTAGGCAGAACATACGAACAACGCAGTCGTAATATGCGCGTCTTAACACGCTTTTTCTCTTCTTTTTCATTCTCCAGCTATCGATTGTCGCTTTGTACGTGTGTTACGTAACAAACTCAACGAGTTATCTTTTCTTATTTTCTTGTCATTTCCTTCGTTACATCGATCAGGTGGTAAATGTACGCTTCTTTCTGCATTTTCCACAATTTCACGCGTACGATCTGTTGTGGTTGTAACGGGGCATAAGTTAGTCGCGTGGACTGCCACGACTGAATCGAAACGTTTATTTCGTAGCTATTGACCGCCGACGCGGGTGGGAAAGGACGACGGACATAATTTATCCAGCTGAAACCTCTTGACCTTTTAAAATAATTGCTTGATCGTCGCTGTGCGCCGGAACGAAAATTTCTTAATTTTACCGCCTCTTTCCCGTCGTACGCTCCATGATGTACGATTCTATCTGGCGTTTTTAAGCGGACGCGCATAAACGACTCGTCGGCCGCTTATCCTTCGGGCTCTCCGTACAACCGTTACTACCTGCCGGCCATATTAATCGTGTTGTGCGAACAACACGATTAATAGTATAAACATTCGGCGGTCTCTTCTGTATCTCTGTAACCTAGAAATAGTCAGGAACGAACGTGCCGTCGATCAGCGCCCGATGAGAAAAAGAGATGAAGTGGAGGGCGAAGTAGAAACAAGAGGATAAAGAGAGATCGAGCGATTAATCAGTGGGATTTAATTAATTTTCTCGAAGCGCCACCGAATTCCAGATGCGTGAATCACGCCATCGACACTGCACTTCCACTCAATGAATGCTTTACACGGCGGCGGTGCATGGTCGCCGTACGGGAGGGGGCGAGTATCTAATCATGCAGTCCTTTTTGTGCTACTAAAAACGTACGGACAATCATTCGTCCGTGGCGAAATTACGCATTCGTCACGTGCGCGAGACACTGCGAGTTTGTTTTATCGGTATGCGTACATGGCGCGGCGTCGTGTGTATCAACCGGCGAATAGAGTGAAAAAGAAAGACGGGGACAGGGTTAAGAGAAAAGGGGACAGCGAATGGGGAAGGGGGGGGGGGAAGGAGAAAGAGGAGCAAAAGGAGCGAAAGAAAGAGCTGGGACAACATTATCCCGCGATTAAGAGTCTCGGTTAAGAAGCGTATAACTCAGTGACATTACGCGGTAACCGTTCAACGAATATCAACGTAATACATCGCTCGTGCGGTCGTCGCTCGTGTAGACTCGCGTGTATACGGCCGTTTCGTGCGTGTGGGTACACTGTGTTGCGCGAGCGCGACCGTTTGCACGAGATCGCGACGCGTGGAAAAGTTATGACGTATTACCTGCGCGACATATTTATTAAACGCCGGGAACGATATTAGGCCGGCGTGAACGGACATTATGAGCTTAGGTACGGACAAGCGTTTGTTGTGCACCATTAGCCGAAGAAATTTACGGCTACCGTAACACTGTCGCTCTCGGCTTGCTGCGATTTTTCGTTTCTCTCACTTTCTCGCACGCACACACACACGCACCCTGTCCCTTTTTCTATCCCCTTGTTCTACCTATAGCGACACACCAACCCTGTGAAAGTTGTTTCTTCTTCCATGGTGTTTTTTCTTTTTCGAGGCGAACGATCGAGACCAGGATTTTTGCAGACGACGAAGCTTGTCGCGGAAAACGCGGATTATTTGACGAGGACCTTGAGGATCTTGTAATAAGACGGTGCATGCAGACGATCGTGTGGCGTCCGTAATTCCACGTAACGTCGTAATAATAGCGGTGGTTCGAGGAGCTCGCGCGTGCCTTTCGAGAGGCCAACTCTCCTCCTCTCCTTGTCTTATTATATGCGCATTGGTATCGCGATTTCGAAATCTCGATCTGGGATACTCGGTTTCGACGAGTGCGTCGTGTTCGATCTGTGGTTCCCGTGCAAGGGAAATCGTGGCGGCAGCGCCGATGCAAGTCGCGGAAAGGATCGATCAAACGAGCCAGCTCGATTTCCTTTTACCCAACCTATACGGAGAGAGTGGAAGAGCAAGAGAGAAAGAGAGAGAAAGGGAGGGGGTCTATATATGGGTTAATTGGAGAGTAGCCGAAGGCTCGAGCCGTCCGAGAGGGGCCCCCCGAGTCATTTTTACAGGCCCTTCTTGCGCGAGATGGTGATTTCGGAGAAAAAGGCCCGGATCTGGCCGTTAAATTGAAAGTTCGCAGAAAACGTCGACGACGAGCGAAACAATCTGCTCGCGGCGTACAATGATACAAAGATCGCCGAGGTTCGTTGCAACGCTGCTTACGTACGGCACAGATCATACCGATTTTAACACGTTGACTGCCAGACGAATTTTCCATGGTTTGCCGAAGGCGTCCACGTGAACTTTTCATTATGCCATGCATATTACGTTGAAATATTATTTGCGGCAAATAAAATGAGTCATAAGATCATGCTTGAAGCATTTTTCGCGGCGTGGGCCACCGGTGGCCCACGGCGTTGTACACAATTATTACGATTGTCCTTTTTACAAACAATCGTACTTTTAATATTTGCTGCATCGCCGATCACAGGTGGCCCCCACGGCCCTATAGCCAAATCGAGTGCCGGTCACCGGTGACCCCCGTGCCAGTCAACGTGTTAAAAATTCCACCGTATTCCGCTCGCGAGATCTAATTGACGGAAGGGAGAAACATTCCTCTTTTACGTTTCACTTGCAACTGGCGTTTATTCAATCGCGGATCCTGCTGACCGTTTAACCTTAACCCTTGCTTGATTCGATCATCGCTGCCACGCTGATAAAGCGCACAGCGAAAGGAAAATAATTTTTTCCTGTAAAATCTCCTCCTATAGGATAATAAGACTTGTGTGAAAAATATGATTCGTTTATGCGGTTTCATACGCGTAAATGTAATACACGTGAGGTGCGTACCTGTTGGAATTAATGCAGCGTCCGCCATGCGAGACATAGAAGGGGAAACGAGAGTATGCAGATAACAGAGAAGCGTTGATTTGACGGAAGGTGTTCGAACGGACACAGGAAAATGTAATAGGCTATCGTTTCTCGTTTTGCAAAACGAAACGAACGAGGCACGTTCATTAGACGCGGCGAGATCTCGAGCGGGGTCTCCGGGACTTTTTTCTCGGGCCGGAGCAGGTTTTCTCTAGGAATGCACGCAGAGTCGGTTGTTTGATTTATGGCCGTGGTTAAAAGTAGTCTTGCATCTAACCGCATATTATATATTACACACGAAGCGAGCCTTAGACCGGAGCTGCGCCGACCTTACCACGTATTTACTTTTAATGGAAATCCATGTATCGATGCGGAGGAAACACCGTTTCCGGGCATCGTGTTCTCTTCCTCGACGCACGCCAGAATAGCTGCTGTAACCCTCGCTATGTTTATCTCGTAAACGGCTCAAGTTGCACGTTATCTTCGATTATTCGCGGAAACCAAATTCCACGCATCGGGTAGAACCTTAAAAACCTCGCTATTGTTCGAGTTAATATTTCACCGGGCGAAACGGATCGGTTTGACGCGATACCTCGTACCTTGTCTGTCGCGCGATACTTATCGCTGTGTTTCTAAACTGGTTCTTCGATCGTCTATTTTAGAACGACAGTATGTGGAATATTTTAATTGTTTTATCTATTTTCTTATATTCGTAGGAATATATATCCATTAGCTTGATACTCCGTAACAAATTGGTGTAATATTTCACGTTAACACGTTCAAACACCGCTCATTTAACACACACGCGTTCTATTTCGACCAGCCTGCTGTGATTGATGGAGAAAAAGAAAATGCCCGTGAAGCTAGGACGATCCGAAAAACGTTTTTGATAGGCCAGCCTGTTCGATCTTTATTACGCGGCACTTTGGTTTTGCTGGCCGAGGGAAAAATGCTACGGTGTGTAGTCAGGGTGAAGGGACGCCACGGCGAATAGACGTAAAAGTCGTTGGACGGCGTCGTAATTTGCCTGGACCTGGCAATAAAACTGGCAAACGGTCGCGTAGTCACGTTCGTCCTCCAACACGACACTTTGCACGGAAAAGAGCAGCTACGCGGACCTGAGGACTAAGCCCCCTGTAAGGCTTCTTGATCCACGTTGCTCCGCCGTGTTGCACAAGCCAATAAACAGGGTTTGTATAGCGACGAAACGAGAGCGGACCGTTAGCTTTTTTTACGAGGGACAGTCATAAAACGTCCGGACAAGGCAGGCGCGACAATGAACATAACTGTTACTTTTACCTTCTTTTAAACCGAAACGGACCGGCTCTTCCGGGTTCCAGCGACGTCGCGTCGACCAGTCGAGCTCGATCAGTCGTCGATACCTAGTCGCCTCGTGTCGGCCACGTTCCCTTCTCGATCGTCTTTCGTAATCGTAAATTCCACTTATCTCGGGTTAGATCCGACCTCGTTCATTTTTATTACGGTGACATATTTCGTGCATACGTTCCCCTTGTTTCCGGTGGCAGACGATCTTTAACATCGTTTTAGGATAAAGAACGAGGGGATAGTTATAGAAAGAACGTTACACAATCGACTATCCGTGCCAGTGTGTCCGATGAAAGTTTCCCGCGAGTGTTGGCGAGTAACAAACTCTACTTGAAGCATCGTCGAGCCAAGTTGATTCCGGCCGCAAGAAAAAAAAAAAAAAAAAAAGTAAAAGGATATCAGACGGATGGTGTAACGAAAGGGGTGAAACAGGGCCCGGGAAGAGCCGGGAGGTGAATCGTACAAATTCGATACACTTTGTACGCTATTCTTGGACAGCATCAACGCAAACGCCTGCGTTCACGCCCCGCCCACGAGGATTTACGAGAGAACGCTGACACGGTGTGCGGTAGCGAGCAGAGCAGCCGGGAAACGCAGCGATGCTTTGCGTCACATGCGCGAAAGAGGAGCGACCCCGCGACCGATGCTGAGGAACGGGTTTCGTGCACCAGAGATTGGAATCGGCTCGGTCGGATCTCCGTCGATCTATCGCACGATATTCCACGTTGATCAGCCTCGTTTCATTCTCGACACCAGTAGACCAACCGCTGCCAAATATTCGCCATATATTTTATTTATCTTGAAACTAAATTTCCCAATATATCCGTCGCGAGCAAACGATTCTCGGCAGCCTTACGCGTAAGAGGACTGGATGGTCCATAGTCGCCAGGAAAAAATTTCTCTCATCTGCATCATTCTAGGATTCATACTTGAATATTGTTAGACTTAGTGAGGTTCTCGAAGCTAATAATTTTCTCTTCGTCGCTTAAAATGAAAAACCATATTCTTGCATATTCTCTGCTCGTTTCCCCTCCCCTCCCATAGGCGTGCGAAACGATACGAAATTGCTGTGGGCGATTCGTGACATTCCTTCGGACGAGTGGCTACTTATTGATTAACCGCGCGCCAAGGTGCATTCAATAGCAATAATTGCGTTTCAGTAGATTTCTTCGTAACGCGATTATCCAGAAGTGGAACAACGTTTCCCGTCGGACGCTCTCTCGCCGCCTTCCAACCACAGTTTCGTGATTTTTCGAATAGATTTCTTCGTTAGAATTCTACATTTCCATTTGTTTCATCACGTTCGATGGCTTCTAGTTGTACAGGTACTTTCACGCAGGACAAATTCCATATGGCGTATAGATGGGAGAAATGCATGTAGCCTATAGTGAAGCTACAAAGTCGGCAGATAGCTTGGTCCGGGGACGGAGAAGGCAGGCCGCCACGAAATTGCCGTTCAGCCTGTCGATTGCTCATTACTTACTCTTCGTAACTAAAATTACACCTTTCGTCGGCATCGTCTCCCACGTTCCCCGTTCGATACGGCCGATCTCGCCGCGCTCGATTTCTCGTCGAAGCGCGCCGATTCACACGCGAGCGCACGCGTTCTCGGCGGCAAAAACGTAAAACGCGCGTGCACACGATCCTATCGTGAATTTTTCAGTATTTTTCATTGGTTCGTGCTGACCGGTCGAGAGTCAGCGGCAAGAAGACGCCGACGACGAAGACAACATCGTCGATATTATTACCGTGATAACGAGCACGTGGATCGACTAGTTGCCGCTTGCTTCGGCCTCTCCTACCACCTCCAGGGTAATGCCTTTCCTCGTCGACTCGCGCGGCCGCTCGGCTCGCTTCGCTTCGGCGTCGTTTCGTTCGGACCGACAGCCTAGCAATTTATTCGCGAAACTTAAAATTTGCGTGAAACGAAAGTGCCGGTTTCGATAGGAAGCGCGCGGTTGTGGTAGGTGTATCTCTGTCGAGAAGGTTCTTGCCCCTTTTCGTGCATCCCCCGTGCCTTTTCGATTCGTCGTTTCTCGTCTCTCGTTCGCCCTCGGCCGCCTTTCGTTCTTCTCTTTTCCCCTTTTGCTCTGTCGTTGAACGGTTTTCTCCCGTTTACTCTCTTCTACAACACACACATACACACATACACACACACACACACACACACAAACGTGGTATTAGCGTGGATTCCTTCGTGCACGTTTATTATTTTCTTCGCCCTCGTGCTTTTTTTCATCGAGCCTCTCTCTTGCCAGACTCTCGTCGTATCTTGTATCCACGTTTTCCTGTGGACCCGTTGCACCGTTCCAACGATCGTATCTTCGAGCAGGCGAACAGAGAGAGACTGGAGGCCACACGGTATCGTGAAAAATTTCCCGTGCAACCGTAGGGAGACGCGCTCACTGTGGTAGAAGGGGGCAGGCAGCAAGAAAGGCGGCAAAATGTAAACCAGTTATACCGTGCACCCTTTGGTTAAACTGAAACCAAGTGGTTTTATAGCGCCGATCCGTCTTGCCGTGCTATAACGAGTTCGTGACTCGACATAATACGATAACCCCCTAAATGTGTTGAACTTGTACAGAATCGCGCGAGCGCGCGGGTGCACGCGGAGAAACAGAGAGAGAGAGAGAGAGAGAGAGATAGAGAGGGGGAAAGACGGCGAAGAACGGGGTAATAAAGAGTGCGTGGCGGAAGACAGGACAAACTGCCGACAGTGGCTCTTCTTCATCCTAGAAGGTGAGATAGCGAGCGTAAATCGCGCACACGTAAGAATCATTGCTTTAATCCAGCCGCCGCGAATGTCTTCCGAGTTTCTCGCGCAAAAACTAGGCTGCCAACACTTTCGATAGTCTCGCTATGATGTTGAAAACAAGTCGAAGAATTTCTCGTTCAGGGAATAGGCAGATTCGTGAAATCGTCGACTGTTTTTGATTTGAATCGCTTTGATTCGAACAGATCTGTTCGGTACAAGGTGCGGAACAGAGCGTTAACGAGTCGATACTATCGCGTCGATCTAAATACGCGCAGCCATAAATTAATAGCCAATGATGACTATCTTAATGCGTTTTATTCGCACAAGGCTATGGAAATTGTTACAAGGAAAGGGAGGGTGAGGAGTGCACAGAGCGGAAGAGAGGCCAAATTAACATCAGTGGTTCTTCCTTTTTCCGCTTTCCATCCCAGCAAAATCATTCTTCACTAGTATGGTATTCTTTATCGTGGTCTCTTTAAGTATCGTATTTCCGTTTTAGGATCAGCTTCCCCTATGTCTATCGATTCTTCGTGCAATGTACCGATCATTTCGACGATAAAAGTTACGTATTCGTGCCTCAAACAGATTATAATTAAAACAAAGAAGAATTAAGTTGACGCGGTATCGCAGTGACGAATCTTCGACATTAGCACACCGTTTCTATTACGACAATGTTCAGCTTGGATACCATCGACAAATGTGTAGACTCTTTTGTAAAAACTGCTCGCCTTCTTATCGATCTTCATCCTCCAGCACTGCTAGCTCGTTTGAAAATTTCCGTGATCCTTTGTGCACGACAAATTCTCACTCGTCTTCAAGAAACAGGCATCGAACGGTTTACTCGAGGCGTATCGATCGCGAACAAAAACAATATTCCTATTGAGATATGTATAATTTTTTGCGCTGGACTAGGTTAGATGCGTGGTAGAGATACTTGTGTGTGAGTATCAGTGTGTGCAAGTATGTGTGTGCGCGGCGTCTCGAAAACAGACGAATGTAAACAGTTGGCTATGGAAGAAAGTGGTGAGACGCGTGCAAGTGTGCATCGATGAATATCTTAGAAATCGTCCATAAAATAAATATAGAATTGTTCTAATATTAATTCCAAGTGTGAATATAGTGTTGCTATAACATTATTTCGGTTAACAAGATCCACAATTCTCAACAATTGCAATGGCAAAAAGAGGTTGCAGTTAAAACGAAAAGCACTGGATCGCGAGATTATTGAATAATGGACGCGGCCCTCGGGCCACGTCTGGCCGGGCTCTCTTTCTCCTCAAGATCCTGTTCGTCCGAGGCAAAGCTTCGCTAAACTCGTTACCGTGAAGGAATGTCCTAGCAACACTCCTGATGACAATAATGACGATCATTACGGTAACTACGCGAACAATAATAATACGTTCCGACGCCGGTACACAGCGCGCTTTTGTTTAAGACGTCCTCGACGAGCCATCGTCAAGTAAAAGCTTTCTGGCTTTTAGCCGCGAACTTGAGAGCATCCGCGACCGATCGATTCGTTCCGCGATCTTTCTAATACCACGTCGTGTACGCGTTTCGTGACGAAGAAAAATTCTAGAGCCTGGGATAATGCAACGATGCGGAACTACGCTCGAATAATTTACATGGAACGCGTTGAAATTTGCACAAGCTGAAACAAGGTAAATTTATAAAGATACGCGCGCTTAATGCGTGTTAAAACGCGTCTGATTGTCTGCTCTTTATGTATAAAGATTCGTATCGATATACAACGGCTACAAAAAGTACTGGCTCACTCTTGTTATCTAATGAAACATTTCTCTTTTTGCTAGTACATTGCATATTTTTATGCATTTTGAAGGTGCAAAAATTATAAACAATATATAAGATGTTTGAAACGTCTAAAATCTTGGATGAATAGCATCCAGCGAGGGAAACGAGTCTTTGCTTATATTTCAGTTCACACGAACTAAATTTGTCTATTTAGAATATTGCACGTTTCATTTTCAGAGTATCAAATCTTCGGAAATAATAAGTGCCACCAATACCAAATTTGATATTGTTTAATTAGTAGATTAAATAATAAATAAATAGTATATAATAAATAGCGTGTTAATGCTTGTTTTAGTAATTGTGTGTAAAAGTGTATGGAAGGTTTGAACGCGCTTGTCAGAGACCTTAGCAGTGTGCGAAGGAACAGATGAAAGAAATCGAATTTGGCAGAAAGATACGCGGTGGCCTCGGAATCGCGCGAGCACCGACTAAACATCGGGGAACACGGGCATAAACATTGTTCGAAGATACGCGCGGAAAGGGGGACAAAGAAGCGCAGAAAGGGAAGAGGGCCACGGCGGAGGGGCATTAAGATGGACGGTGCCAATCGTATGCTAATAAAGTCACCTTCGGGCTGCTCTTTTTCTGGTTGGAGGAAGTAGTCGGTGTATGTTTTGTCGTGCGGCTATTCTTCACCACGATGGAACTCGTATGGATACGTTTAGGGACGCTTCGTGCAAACGCCTGACACGCTTCCATCTTTTTACACGATTCAAAATAATCCGTTAAAATAGAATGTAGGAAGAAATAGCATTTCGCGTTCTTCCTCGTATTCGACACAGCAAATACTGACATTTAGAATGCCATTGAAATTGCCGTTCTTTCAATCTCAGACAATCAACCCACGTGTTAAAAGGGCTTGCGTTGAAACAAAGGGAGCAACGGAAGCATTGTTCCACTTACATCGTGTTCACCGCGGTATAGTTCGAACGGATCATTTTTCTAGATACGCGACGAGACGAGCATGGTAATCTTGCAAAACGCGTGGACGTGCATCTAATGCATAGCGCGAGTGCGCGGCACGGTATACAGCGAACGCAGCAACTGGCTACGTATCGCGTTACATCGGGTCACGACCTCTATTATATACATACCTGCTTTCTTCCTTTGACGGGACAAATTATTGGAGTTATATCATTGCGAGCAGCTCGCAAGGTCGTAGGAGAGGAAGAGGCTGAGCAGAAAAGGGGGTGGGGTGGGGGCGGTGCGAAAGAGGCAACGAAAGAAATTGTTAAAACTCTTAGAAGGAACGTCTTCCGCCGACGATTCCTGATAAATTAATCACTTTTTTCTGCCATGTTTGCTTGTCCGGGTACACTAATTATCGCGGATGTAAGACGATCGCGTTCTATCTTCGGCTTCGAGTGCAAAGTTCAGCTGTGGGAAACGATTTTTTGATGTACGACGCCCAGACGGCCTTCGGCTCGCTCCTATGCCTCCTCGCCCTCACTTTTTCTCTTTCTCTCTTCTTATACGCCAGAGAGCGCCGTCATAGGAACTTGTTCCTATGCTTTATGGGTCAAGAGTCCTGCAAGCGCTTCCATGCTACCTACTACCTTCCAATGGGGTTCGTACGCTTTCCTAGGAGTCAACAATCGCGTTACAAACTACACAGCTTCGTACAGTTTCTCGAGTATTCGCGTAATGTCGTCATTTTCATATTCTTTCTTTTTTGACGTTGCAAAATTTGTTCATAGAATTTGATAAATAGAATTTTAATCTACAGCATCACAGTACGATTATGTTCCAAGTATGGTGAAAAATATTTAAAAAGACGGTATTTAAACGTGTGGGGCTAACAGTAGAGTGAAAAGCACGCGACTCGAGTGCCATTTCTAGTCTCGGAAAGTTATTGGTGCGGCCCGAACCGTCCAGGGGAGCAGCGAGTCCGTCCATCACTGCTTTTCCCCCACTTCGTCAATTGTACCGACCCTTTCTCCACTGGCCCATAGGCCCACAGAACCCTGTTCCCTCGACCACAGCCATCTCTCGACATAACCACCGCGCGCCGCGATCGTTCGTTTTTTCCGCTCGTCCTTCGGCTCGAACTATGACGACCGACGTAACGCTATCATTATCGGCACGGTATTTTTTCCTATGTTCGAATTCCTTCGTCTTTTTATTAGATTACCTAGTCGGGTATCGGTCTTCGCGTTCGTTCGATCGTAATTATACGTGACGAAAGTCGCCGAAAGATAAGGACGATTTTAAATGACGCAGATTCGAACGGAACCGGTGTCGTTTTTTAAAAAAGGGGGGAGAGGAAGTATTTTGTACGACAGCTACTTAGCATTAGCAGAAATAACAGGTGGTTATAAGTAAGCCAATAAGTCTGATTAATATGCAGAGAAATTTCGTGGCTTTTCATCGGTGCCCACTTTTTTCGTTTATTCTGTCAGCTGGCGAGTTTTGCAACGAAAGCAAGGAGAAAGGAAGAAGAAGGAAAGGAGAGAGAACCGCGTAGGTATGAGCGATTCAGAGACCGGTTGCGGAGATCTCCTCACTCGTGGCTCACCACTTAAAGTCGAACACGCATCTCATTATCCATGCCCATGGATTTAATCGTATGTCTGGCTCTGCATGCAGGTGTGGTTAACCTACCCCTTAATCTAAGGGAATATGCTCGATTTTTGCATAATTGTACCTCCGCGCGAAGTGCGCGCCGTCCGTTGCGCAAGTGTGGATTGCGTTTAAAATTTTATGTAAGTTTGTGAAATGAAAAGAGAATAAAACGAGGAGAGGCAGACAAGAGGAGGTAGGAATAGTACGGAAAGGAGGAGAGGAAGACGGAGAAGAAGAAGAACGAGAAGAGTGAAAAATGGGGAGGATGGAAATAAAGCGTGGCGCTCGAGGGATTCTTATTCCTCGATAGACCGCTAACGGGATTAAAATAATTAAATATAAAAGACATGCTGCGCGAGAAAATTCGCCTTTGCATTGCCGAAATAACTCGCGGTGGGACAGATACGCGAAATTGCGAGTTAATGAAATTCGTGCGGTTAAACCCGCCCCCGGTTGCTTATTCTTCCGTTTCAGATTTCGCGTTAACCCCGTTTAGGGTGGCTGCGGCATTATCCGGCGCAAAGGTCGAAGCACCTAATTTGCCAGGGAATTTGGAAAAATCACTTTTGGCCGGAAAGGCAGTCGGAGGCAGGACGCGTTCTCCCCCCTCTGTTTTAAGGTCGAAAATGGCAGGGGTGGGAACTGAGGCGGTATTATCAGCACGCGCCGACCCTTGTGTGCCCACTAAATTTGCCAAATAACTGCCGGAATACGCGTATACGTACTTAACCTGCTCATCCTTCGGTCGGCATGTAACGACCTCTCCCTCTCTCTCTCTCTCTCTTTCCCGCGCATCGAGAAGCGATCGTCGTCATCCTTGGCTCCCGTAACATTGCATCTAAGAAGTTGAGGGAAAAATTAAATAAGCAAAGAGAATAAGTGGGATACAAGACGAGTAGTGGACCGAAGAAGACGTTGTACTAATGAAATTCATAATATTCAACGGGAGAATTTCGTTACGCGTAATGCTATTCAATTTCCACGGTGTTGTGAAAAAAAGCGAGGGGGAGGTGTACGATAAGATTAACGAGACACGGAAGCGCAAACTACCGATAATTAGTTTGAAAAAGGTAAAGCGGTTGGCGCCTCGCTTCACCTCCTCGCGTCCTCCAGTTCTCATGGCTCGCGCGTGTTCACCACACACGCTACACACGCGTCCTTTCCTCCATGTGTATTCGTGTATATATAACACACACGACTCTCTCTCTCTCTCTCTCTCTTTTTCTCTTTCTCTTTGGACGGCAGTGGAGAAAAAAGAAAGAAAAGTTTCAATACTCTGCGGTGTGTAACTTTCAAGTTTGGTATTAGCAGTTCGTTATCTTCGTGTCTGGTTGGTCGATGCTGGTATCTAAAACGTGGATCAAATCAGCGCCTTGGATATAGAGAACTGCGCCGCCCGGGAACGATCAGGATGCGGCGTCGGCAGTGGTGTCGATGTCGGCGGCGGTAATGGTAACGTGTGCGAGTAGAACGAAACGAAAACGGCGAGAAAGAGAGGCGAACAACGCAAAAGGAGAAGAATGAAACGCGATAGCTTACACCTTCGGTCACAATATTGAGTGCAACTCCTGCCTCGTTGAGATTTAGGTGACCTTGGTGTCCATGGAAGGGGAAAAGGGTGGATAAATGGCTGCTTGCCTACGGTGCTATAGACTGCACAGGGTCTCCCCTTAAATACGTTTAAATCGATGCCGACTTTATTAGCCTGTCACTCTTTTATTCGCCAGTTTTATTCGGGGCGTGACAGTTTTTCACTTCCGTGAACAGTAACAGCTTCAAATATTTTCCTATAAACGTTTTACGAAGATTATTTATCGTTTAAATAAAATACAAAGGACGCGTAATTAAATTCCATCTTGATTCGTATCATTCTATCTAAATCTGTAGAAGCATAGATTACTCGGATCTTTCGCTCTTCTCGCATCTTAAAGGTCGCAAAGTTGACTTTCACCGAGTCACCTTTGACGAACAATGTCGAATCCTTGTACACTCGATATCATTAAAGTTCCTCTGTGTGTGTACGTAAGACGCCCTACCTATCCTATACAAACGATGATCCTTCATTGATTTCATCGAGTGATTTTCGTTCATAAAAGGCTGAAACACGGCACGAGCGATTCGCTCTACCATCGACGTAATCATTGCTCCATACGCTGTCGAATTGTGAACGCCGAGAAGATTACTTGGGCCGGACAGGAACAGCTAATACGAGATCCCATCGCGGACTCCTGCCCCATTGCTTCTTCGATAACAATCATTTTTGCGGTTAAATGCGCCTGAAATTACTACACGAGCTGCGGTTTTCGGACTAACTTTGTGTTCTCTTCGTACCAGCGCCTTCTTACCATCTTCGTCCCCTGGAAACTGCCGCGAGATTCATCGATGTTCTTTGCTCAAACGTCGCGTGTAATACATCGAAAGATCAATGGTAAACGCTTGATTCATTTAGACGGCGTTTTCGATCCGGCAACGTAGCTTGTGTTCTTCCCTGTTACGAAGCGTAGAAATTACAGAAACTCAGGTTCTGCTCGATTAACTGGCGGCAATTGTCTGATAAAAGCCAGTTGTCTGATCGAACGAAAAATCCTCGAGATACGTAGGATAGGGCGTGATTCCTTTTCTTTTCTTTTTTTCATTTTCTCTCCTCCTCCCCTCCCACACTTTTGTCCTGATTCGTGATCGATGGCAATATCGAGATGAGACCCACTGAGAAGTAGGTAGTCTTACGTACGAGGTCACGTTCTTCGATTGCGAGCCACCGATCGGACCGATACGACCGGCCGATTACAGATAATTTAATTCAGTCATCGTTTAATGATTATAGAGTGCCAGCGGCTTCGCGAACCTTTGCATTATCTCCGTGCAGTAAGCATGTATATTCCACGTTTGGAAAATCGGCCGCCGCGTGTGTTTCGTGGCGTGTTGCTTCGTTCGCGTGGAAACCGAATTCCTTCGCTCGTGGACAGGTGCCTTTAAAATGGTTAATGGTTAATACGTAGCATGGGAAGGAGAGAAAGGGTTATGGAGAATCGTGTAAATAGCAGGCAACCGAAGCTGATTCGCGCCGATTTTCTCCGGCCGGATCTGTGCGCTTGGTTTTCCCGGCGATTTCCGTTAAGTTGGTCGATTAGGTTAATTCACGGCTGGGCATTTGCCGTGGATAGACGCGTCTTATCGCGCAGATAATTTATGAAAATTCACTAACAGCTATGCAAAAATCGCCGTTTCGAGGAAATACGGCGGCCGGTCACGGAAAGCCGAGCGTTCGCGTGATTTGCAGGCTGCGATCCTCAGGGAAACGTTGTATTTGCTTGGATTCCCCACGATGGTTAGATCGGTCGAATTAACAGGCAGGTTGGTCCGCTAACGGTCCAGCGCGGTTTTGTATCACGATTTTTCGAATTCGCTACGTGCACGCACAATCCATCAGCGTTCTCGTTTACATTCCACCTACGGAAACAAGCTGCGGGCTTCTAGTTTTTGCTTTATAGATTGATCGACTCAGCCGTGGTATTTAACAGGCTTTAATCATTTTCTTAAAGACCGATGAAGATGGCAGCACCGTAATTTACACGGAGTTTACATGCACTCGGCTTGAGCGATTCCGGCGAGCTCGGCTCATTACTCGCGGTCATCGTCGTCCTCCTTGTCGTCGTGGTCGTGGTCGTCGAAATTAAGCGGGTTCGCGCGTAATTTACATAGCGCGCGAACAGCACGAAACTCGTGTGTGCACAATTACATAATTTCGTTGGCGGCCAATCGAGAAATTACAGGAGGCTCTGTTAACCATACACGTTACACCGTATGTATGTTGTGTGTGAAGTGCACCGGTGTCCTGGTCGCGCGGCAAACAGCGTGGCAAGGGGAGCGCATCGATAAGCCCGCGAGCATCGAGGTCGACCGGCGAATGTTTGTTAGTTGGTCGACGACGTATAGGGCAAGACGGTTGTTCTATGGTAAAGGGACTATAGGCAGAGCGGGCGCGGGCATATCAACTCCTCTTGGTCGGGGGCCGTCTCATTACCCGTGCTCCGATGGTACCACGCTGCGAGCTCGCAAAGCCCCCCTATAGTCGGTCTCGCATTATATTCGTATTCCAAGTATAGGTCGGTGTGTACGGTTTCGATAACCGGCAAACGACGCTCGTGCGACCATGCTCGAGCAGCCGGAAGGAACTCGTGTTCCACCGCTCGACCATCCCGTCGAAAATCCCTTTTTGCCTGTGATTTATCGTTAAATAGATTACATCGCTTTCATACCTGACCGTTCCCAGTGAAATTCAATCGACGTACGAACGTAGGTATCCAGGAACGTCTGAACGTTCTTGCCAATGTCTCGAATTAGAAGTAGTCACAGTTGTCTACTTGTACGGATGGTAGGAAATATCGTTTCGTAAAGATGAACATTTCGAGAACGTGTGTCGTTAGGTGAACGTAGAAATTGGTTGGAATGGTGGAATTCGTTTGGATGTATTATGGTGGATATTGCAGGTTGCGAGGAACGGATCCTGGACGTTTTTAGGCGCCCATAGGCAAAGCAGCAAAGGTAACGCACCCCGCGGTGGCCTTTGGTTTCTCCAACGAACGAAGGATGATGCATGGCGATACACGCGTATATCCCTTGGTTTGCTGCGTCCTCCCCTGCCCCCTTCGCTTCGTCCCAAGTCGTCCTCCTTTTCGCTCTGCTATCCGGCATCAGTGCGACTCCACCTTGGAACCTGGATCCTCGCAAGATCGAGCCGCAGCCGTCGAAAAATAATAACGATGATAATAACGATGAAAATAAAACGGCGGAAGCAAAAAGTAAAGGGGCATCGTTTTATGAAAGCAAAACTCCCGAGGAGAAAAATAGAGGGAGGACTAGAGAGAAGAGGGACGATTTCTGTTATGTTGTTGCATTCCTGCGACGGAAAGTTGCCGGACCACCCTGAACCGTACGGCTAGTGCGGCACCCATGGGGCTTTAACGCGGCTGCCATCCGTCTTTTATCGACTGCTTAGGTGTTTCGGATCCTTCGTTCCACACCGTTCCATCTTCTGGCCGATGAAACGCGTGCCCTTGCCTGCTCCATTTATTAATAATCCACCATTGGATTTCCTATTCCTACGAACGAGGATCTACGCCAACGAGAAAATGAAAATAGTCCACGTTATTTCTGCGTGTATTTTCGTTGTATCGCGAGTCCAACGCGCTTACTCGGTAGTTTAGTCGCTTGGTTCCGCACGATCCTCGTTTCTGACTCGCTTCATTCGCCCAGATAAGCTTTAATATGCATTTTCCTCGGGCCCGCGTGTGCCCGCAATCCTCCGCCGCGCCAAGATAATGTGCTTTTTAAAACGTTACACCTCTTCTTTTGGATCTTCAACGACCAACGAGAATACCCCGCGGAGAGGATCGCGCAATCGATGGAGAGGACGGAGGCAAGGGCCTTGGACGTAGTCCAACTGACTTGGAATTATTCCAATTCCGGTATAATCTAGGGTTTATTTGGTTGACGTAAAGATGTCATTCGTCTGCGGCCGTTCGGACGGACTTCCGCTTGCGCCTCATTCTTACGATCGTTTGTCTGGTAATGCCAACAGTTCGATCGCACCAAGTGTGGAATCTTCTATGCTGTACGATATTTTCTGTAGTATACGTTAAATTATATTTTATTTTTGTAGCCTCTTTGGACGCACAGTCCGAACGTGCAAGTTTATTGTTAGTGTTGAGGTGCTTGTGTTACGATACATTGAAGAACCATACTTTACATTTATCGGGATACTTCAACAAAATGGTGGAGTAAGCAGGAAAGAAAAGTAGTGAAAACACTGACTTTATATTTAGTAAATATTAATAGATCTATAGACTTATCTAATCTACGTTTTTATGTATTTGTTTATTTATTAGACTGTCGGAAAAGTTTCTCTCGTTTCGTAAGATGACGATGGATGAACAACAATTTCTTTTATATTATTTTATTGAACTAGGTATGATCCATTTATATTTCTCTTATTATGTTCCTGCATAATTCAATAAACTTATTCAGATATGTATGATTTTATGTGCTGGACTAGGTTAGCTGCGTAGTAGTGAATATCAGTGTGTGCAAGTATGTCTCGTATGTGTGCAGTCTCCAAAACAAATGAACTTAAACGGTTAGAAAGTGCTGAGACGCGTGCAAGTTTGCATCGATGAATATCTTTGCAATCGCTTATCAAATAAATATATAACTATTCTAATATAAATTCTAAATGTAAATTTAGCGTTCCTATACCATTATTTCGGTTATTAAGACGCAAAATTCTCAACAAAAGTAACATAAAACAAAAAGCACCGTGCGTCTATTATTTCCTTAAAGAACGAAAGAAATTCCTACGCGGATGACATCCTCTGGTACGGGTATTCGATATAAATGAATAAATAATTAACGATTGATAGCAAGTTGCATATAGGATGAGAATACAGGCAAATTACAACGTTGCTCGCTTGTTTCTTAAATACGAGCAGGAGTTCGCAAAGGAAGTGAAGTAGATGGTCGAGTAAATTGGCATGTCTGCAGATACGATTAGATACAGCTACTAGATGCATAGTTAGTGCTGTATAGCGAACTTATGAATACATTTGGAGAAATAGAACCTAGCAAACCTATTTCTCGAAGCCTGAACCTATCTGTTTCAGCTACTAAAATATTACCACAGCTACACGCACATACTGTACGTTTCGTGTATTTTTCTACCTGAAAATTAGGCAAATTGAAAGGTGATGAAGTTTCGTCCCCAGGAAGTATTTTTAGCGTTAATGCAAAATTAAATCAGCCTTTTAATCTGGAACAATTTGTATAATTACTTTGAAAGCTGAGTAACGAAGATCTGTAAAAGTTCATGCAAACAGGATAAAAAGTATATACCCGAAAGAGTATGATTTTCAGTTGTTAAACAAAATGTTGCTAATTTACTTTTAGCCAGAACATGATAATATTACTCGTCTGTTATGCGCTTCAAATATGTTTCATTATAAAATTATATATGTATGTCGGAGATGCCTTTCTTTTCGAATTTTTGCCAACATCCCCAGTACTTTAGTCTACGCTATTTGTTACAGCTGTACTTAAATAATAAAACTTAGAAGTAGTTGTTAGGATTCAATCCGATTACGTTTGCCCGAGATTCGTGACAGTGGGCTTGGGCTCGAGGTGACACAACTGGTCGCCGAACGTAGCCACGGTCACGGGATGAGCGTTTCTACCTAACAGAGAAGTGCCGATATCGTGGGACACTCGTTGTATTAATAATCAAACCCCGGGCAGGAGCAATGTCAGCTGTACGCGGGTCTGCCTAGCAACGGCGGCTGGAATTTTGTTGGTAACCCCGGCCAATATGCAACGAAGAAACGCGATCGTAAGGGGAGGAAAGTTTCCATCAGTCTTTTATTCTTGCGATCAGCTTGGAGAGTTCTCACATCGTCTTTACGCGCAGTGTTATACCGAGCGTCACAGCAAACGTTACTTCGTGCTTTCAAATATATTCCACGTTTAATAAAGAGTTAGCCCGTTGACCGTGGACTCGTTATTGAACCTAAGAACATTGTCTTTAACATCTCGAGAGTCTGGTCGCCACGGTTATTTGTCAAACTCTGTAAAAATCATATTTATACCAGTAAGTATCATCTCTATTGTACGAGAACGATGGCTAGTTCGAATGAAGATTCGTTACACGCTCCTAACCTAACCCTAACTCGACATATATATATATATATATATATAAGACAAAAGAAGAAAATACAGCAGTACCCCATCAGCGACATCTACAGCCAGCAGCTACTATTATCACGGACACTCAGTACACCTCAGATTTATACAATTATACAAATTTTTTAATTTGTGACATAGATGTGCACAGCTCATAGCAGCTTCTTCAGTTTCATTCGATTACGTATTTCTTCCCGAGAAACACAATTTCTAATTTCATTGCCGGGTATCTATGTATAGAAGAAATATACTAAACGTCGTTAAAAATACATGGTAGAGTTTTAAACGTTGAAGAATGAGTTTAAATGTTAAGAAATAATGCAGTTCACTACTCGCGAAAACGACAAATTCCTTTCTTCTTTCTGTCACGCCGCATTTCTATTTTAACACATTTGCATCATTCACAAAGGACATAACCTAACAAACAAACTCAAAGATGGTATCCCGCTGGGGGTAGCCATGCACATGTTATTTAACAATTAAGTTAGAAAAATTTACCAAATGTCCAGCTGGACAAATTGTAAAGTGCAAATTAAATAAATAAAAAAAAAATTGCATCATGGCCCTACTTAAGAGGAATGGTCCCTATGACCGCGCGCGGTCGATCGTAGGTGCAGTAAATGACGTCAGAATTCTTCATGGAGTTTATCGAAAATTTACTGTTCAAAACGATTGAATGTTACTTGGCAAACATCGCATCTTACATTGTTTGTAACAGAGGAAAAAAGTAAAAATTATTTGGACTAAAGTGGAAATTAAATCATATCGTTTCTTGTGGAATTCTTTAAAATGGTCACTACATAATGGCGCATCGGAAATATGGCATTTAAAGTAAAGATCCATTGGGCCAACTAAATTTTAGTTTACATTAATAAAATTAGAATATTTTTGAAATTTAAATTTGGTAAATTTAATTAAGATCGATAGTACTTACTCGTAGTGGCGGTTAAAAAGTAAGACTTGTTTAGAAAATAATAAACTGATATAGGGTCAAACGTGATCTCTCACATCCGAAGAATACTTACCGACTGAGATAAAAAGCAGTCGCAGCGCGCGTAATAATCCGCGCTTGGATGCAATGGGTTAAATTCCGATCGCCGTTTACAGGCTGAACCACTTGACGACGAAGATTCGGTCCCTCGTGCTAAAAAACCGCAGTTTATTCGCGGGAAATTTCGATTTATGAGAAAATTTAGAAGCCGAGAAATCGGAAGTGACACGTAATTGGATTGATCGTGATTCTTCCGTAAAACAATGGTTTCTCCATGCATCGAGGGATTTCAATTATGCATACGTTCGTAGATGAAGGCAATTTAGCAACGAAACGAAATGCGCTACGGTAACATTAGACGTTTAATTACGTTCGCTAGATATCGTGAGCCGAACGATGGAATCGTGTTAGTCGGTGTATCGAGACGTGTCAGCGATAAGAAAAAACAGAATCGCGCACAGATTCTTTATCTACACACACGAATAAACTTACACAATGTGCACACAGTTCTCTTGACCGATTCTTTTGCCTACGTTTAATTTGCGCGTGTTGGTTCGCTTCGAAGGACACGAAGTTGAAAAAGAAATATCTTTCTATCTTACATCGAATACAGGCCAATATACGTAAGCTTGTATCGCATTTACATTCTAATACGTTTACTCTGACGACCGGCAGCGCATCGTTCTTCCTTGCGAGATGGCTCACGTGACCAGAATATTTATTGCATTACGATCGCGAGATTTCGCTAATTACTGGACATTCGAACGCGTATCACGGTGTCGATCGCGTCTCGAACCTGTGCGTGTAATTAATGCCGACACTCGGTTAACGTTTATTAACGCTGGAATTTCAAACTACTCCCGGCAAATCCCTTTAACGAACACAGATCAACGTCGCTACTGTCGCCTCGCTCCGCTGCGTTTCGGTCAAGCACAACGCCACGCAGTTACGTTTCCCATTAACTTCTCGTAGTTCGCGATGAACTGTACTTGTCGACACTTTGTTCGGGTTAAAGATAAACGAAGAAAAATTATTTATAGATAGCTAGAATTATTTCTACATACGTTTCGTACTCGAAAGGATAAGCATTGAATTAAAAATTTGTGGCGGCACTAGACAGCACATATACCGCCATTTCGACACTAATTAACACCGGACGACGATAGCGCAGTGGTTAGCGACATAGGTTACCAACGTTCGGGACACGGGTTCGAATCCCGTCACCTACGGTCCGATATTTTTCTTCCACGATACTTAAATAGGAAGAAAATACGACAGTATCTCAGCAGCGTCATCTACCGCCCAGGAGTTATCACAATTATTAACACGACATATCCGCCTCAAATTAAACAAAACGAATAAAATAAATAAAGGCCGTTTGTAATTGAAATGAAGCGAAACCTTGCTCGACCATTACAACGGTGTTTCCTTGGCATGGCGAAGGAACCCGCAAGCACCACGATGGTCGAAGGGGGAACAAAGAGGAGAGGAAGAGAGACACAGTGTGGTCGAGGCGGGCAGCCGCGGTCGATTGATTCCTCAAAAGCAGAGCGCAGAAGGCACACAGAGCACATACACCTCGTGTTCGCGTGGAACGAAAATGCTCCGGTCACGTGACAGCGCCACGAACACGTGTGTATGCATACGTGAAGCGTACGGCCGGGTAGGTAGCAACCCAACGACACGCGATCGCGCTGCCCAAGCCCTTAGGGTATAAATTATTGCGATTTCTTTCGAGTAACCCTTGTTTATAAGGGTGCGTCGGCCGATCGACCGGCAGATATGTCGTGACATCAAAGGGACTCGCCATGCTCTTCTCCTGCGTCGTGTTTGTGTCCGCCTTTAACCGGATCTCGATGGACGAAGACGCGTCTCCGTGTCGTTCTGTCACCGGCTTTTCACGCCCAACATACATCGCTGCGTGGAATGTGCAAATTCCACGTCGAATTATCGTGATAGCGGGGGTTGACGGTGGCGTCGTCGCTGTTGGCCGTTCCCGTGGCCACCGTAGTGGCATCGTTTACCCCGTCCAACTGCAACTTGCGAATATTTCACCGGGACACAACGGCGACCTTCTCTTTTTTGATGGGACGGCCGGACCGCGCCTTTTCGATTTATGGCCGCATTAAGCCAGTCGAGATTTAGAACGATAAATACGCCGGACAAACTATCGTTGCATCCAATGCGACTCATCTAACGTATGCCACGTTTCCTTCCGCCATTCGATTCCTAGCATCGATTTCGGTTTCACGTTTCAATTCTCTTCTTTTTTCTCTCTCTCTCTCTCTCTTCAACTTTTTCCTGTTTGTGTTATAGTTGGTTGATCGGTGAACTCGTGGCAGAGGGAACCGTAGATAAAACCGACGTGCTCGAGGGGAAAGTGTTTTATTGTTTATCAGGTGAATTAAACGAGCGTAGGGGATTCGTTGCGAAAGTACGTAATTTTCTTTGAATTATTCATAAATACGAATTGACCCTGTTTTTAACGAACAAGCAAAAGACACGTAAAACCTGTGTAACAGTGGGCTCGGCAAGATGCTTCGCTGGAATCCGCGGATATATAATTTGAAAGGATGGCATGCGCCGACAGCCGGCAAATTTGAACGGGTCACGTTCGAGGAACGGCGATGTCTCTCGGAAGAAGAAGGGAACGGAGACGGTTGAAAAGCTGGCTGGCACGGGAGAAAAGCTGCAGGCCCAGTTCGGGCCCGTGCACATAGCGCGCGTGGTATTCGCGCAGGGCATTAGAGAAGAGAAGGTACTCGCCAGATGGCACGGTACAATGAGTGGCGTATTATTTATTGCATTTAAATGAACTCTGGCCGTGTAATTGCGGTATGATGCATTCGGATGATTTGCGAGCCATCCATAGGGCCGCCTTCGATGCGTAACCCACCTCTCCACCCTCTTTCGTCTTTCCTCTTCGTCTTCCACTTCCTCCACCCTGTCTGCTCTTCTTCTTCTTTTAAACGACGGATGGAGAAGTGATTTCAGGTATACAGGGAGCATCGGAGGTGAGGTACACACCGCGCCGGGTTGGCAGTTCTTTTTCTTCGCGCTCGTGCGCCTATCGTTAGCCGTAATGGCAAGTTATTACCGACGATGTCGTCGGGATGGCCGCGACGCGTTGTTGTTTACCCTCGGGTAGCGTCGATTCCCGACGAAACGCCGTTAATCGATCCCGGGATTAATGGGACCGATACCGTTTCGGTGGCGCCGTTTGAATCCCGACACAGGTGTTAAACTTTTACGAGCAACTGAAAAATGTCTCTGTTCCGTAAATCACTTTAATTGTCGCGCGTGTGGCCATTGTTGTGTGCACGGAGTTTGCCATTGCGGCTGCATTCGTTGCAGCGTTAGTGACGCTTTCTTGTACAGGTGTTACAAAAAAAAAAAAAAAAATAATAAAAAAGGAGGAAAAAAAAAGATGGTAGGTAGAAAGGATATTATCGTGTTCGATTCGTTTTCAAGGGAATAGTTTGTAGGTGAAAGACAACACGTAGGCGATAGGTGGTAGATGCCCAGATTCGGAGACATTGTTTTGCATATCAGCTGGATGAATTTCGCCTATCAGAATTATAGGGTTCGCCTGGCAATTTTGTTTGTATTATGATGCATTGCGCGAAATGTCAAACGAAACGCCCATCGCCACCGCGAGTGGGACGGCGGAGGATAAAAGGTGCAAAGACTCGTGGCTCGATAGAGGCTGGCTCCTGCAGTTAATTGCTACTTTTCGTCGGCTGCTTCGTAGGTCCAAGCAGGGGCGATCTTGACGATGCATTTCCGATAAGTTTTCAATAACGCGCGAACTGTCAAGGAATGTAGCGTAGAATATGAGACGTAAGAAATTTGCAAAAATATGTCTGGTCATAAATGAAGCAACAATAAACATTGCGATCCTATCTTCCATAATAACAACAATATTCGAAATAATTTCAATCTTTCTAACTTAACCCCTTCCCGTACTTTAGCGAGTCAGACTCGTGATGAAGATTTTGGCCCAAACGTAAACATCACGAGTCTGACTCGCGACCAGATACTTTTGCCAAACGTAAACATCACGAGTCTGACTCGTGACCAGATACTTGGGCCAAACATGAATATCACGAGTCTGACTCGTGACCAGATACTTTTGCCAAAAGTAAACATCACGAGTCTGACTCGCGACCAGATACTTTTGCCAAACGTAAACATCACGAGTCTGACTCGTGACCAGATACTTGGTCCAAACGTAAACATCACGAGTCTGACTCGTGACCAGATACTTGGGCCAAACGTAAACATCACGAGTCTGACTCGCGACCAGATACTTGGGCCAAACGTAAACATCACGAGTCTGACTCGCGACCAGATACTTGGGCCAAACGTAAACATCACGAGTCTGACTCGTGACCAGATACTTGGGCCAAACATGAATATCACGAGTCTGACTCGTGACCAGATACTTGGGCCAAACGTAAACGTCACGAGTCTGACTCGTGACCAGATACGTGGGCCAAACGTAAATATAACAAGACAAGCTCGCGGACTTTTATATAATTATATAATTTTATGACAAAATATAATAAATTTATAATACCTATAAAAGTAAAAGCATAAGGGTTTACTTGCTCAACAGCATTATCGCGTAAAATTAACTAAAGCACAGGTATCGCGGGCATCTACATTTCGGTTCGTATTGCGACTGTTTACGAACATCAGTCTGGTCTGTTTAGCGCGCGTCGATGTCTACCGCTTGGGCCCGAGTTTCGTCGAACTAAATGGCACAGGAAGGGGTTAATACTCCTCGATAGGAAGAAATATATTTTAACAATATTTTACACCCACTCAAACGATGGCAATATAATTTTGTTGAGGTTGACTGATAGAGGAACGAGTGGATGAATTTGTAATAGAAAAATATATTGAAATAAGTAGAAGTGCAGGTATAGTGTATGCTGATCCTGATCCTCGCTCTTTCAGTGTTACAGTACAAAAGAATGTGACGGGGAGCACGTTAATATATTTATAGCAAAGGACATTACCAAAATGTTAAAAGTGTGTAGCTGTAGCTGAAGAGAAATCCACTTATAGCTGTTTTTTTCCTAGACCTTAAACAAAACAACATTTATATTCAAGGTCACAATAATATGGACCTCTCCTTATTTTGAATTTTTTCGCTGAATTCTATTCTCTTGGTAACAGCGGTCTCCAGGACGATGTGGAGATTTTCAACAAATTTCACTAGATTTGATTGGATTTAACCCTCTGCACTGCTATGTCGACTGTGACTCGACATTCTTTCAGTCTGCACCTTTTTTCGTGAAACGTGCGAAAGGAAGGCAGAATTGCAACCTGGAAATTGTTTCGAGATATATCGTACGCTTAGAAATTAGAAAATACAACAATAGTGTGAATAAGACTGGCATTTAAGTGAATTTGTTTCTTCCTTTATTTATTTAAATTCTCTTATTTTTTAGTTAAAGTAAATTTCAAAATAAAACACTTAAAAGCGTTGGCAGCTGCTTAACGAAATTGAAATAAAATTCGCAGTGCGAAGGGTTAGAAAGTATTTCGCGGTAGAATTATTTTTCACGTTATCGTTTCCTCTAAATTATTTGCATAATAAATAGGAAACAAAGTAATAAATAGGTAAAATTTGAAATGGAAAAATTTCATTACCAAAATTAATTTCAATTTCAAATAAAACACTTAAAAGCATTAGCAGCTGTTGGTAACGAAATTGAAATAAAATTGGCAGTATGAAGGGTTAAGAATATAATTTTATTCAAAAATAGAACATAATCAGAAAGAAAATGGTGGGAAAGAATATATCTGATACCATCGATCGAAACGAACAACGGAAATAAATCCGAGCGTGGAATAATCGACGCGATCTCTGTTTTGGATTGACGATGCTGACCCCATGTGACGCGCCTTCAAACGACACGGAATCTAACGAATGTTTTTAAATTTGCCCGGAGCCCGCGTGAACCCGAGCCAGCGATTTATCTCCGCGGTTCGGTCCCTTCGGTATGAGCGCGGTTGGTCGCGCGCGAACGTTAATTGCGTGACAGAAAATCCCGAGGAGAAAGCCGTTGAAATGATTGGCGGTCCTGATATTCCGGTGAAATCCGCGGAGGAAGTCAAGAACTGGTCAGCGGAAGGATCGCTGATCCGCCGACGCGATCTCGAGTTCTTGCTCGTGTCTGAATCGTTTCTCTCCTGTTCCACGGCTTCGTGGATATTCCAGAGAAATCTCGAAGCATTTTGTATTTTACGTAATTTGTCAGTCAGTCGAAGAAAATTGTAAAGCTGGGAGATTAACCGTTTGTGAAGGGGTGGTTAACCTGTTTCATTTCATTCCTTTACCTTCCATTCTTTTGCGTTGTAACATAATTTCATCGAAATATTTCAAAATAAATAGGATGTTAGTTACAAAAATATAAATATCTTTAGCGTCTTATTGAGGACCGAATCGTTCGATATAAAATGTCGAATTTTGCACGCAACGCCAACTCTTTCACGGACATCTAGAAATTTTTAGACGGCGAATAAACGAATTACAATTATCGTATTACCGATAGATATTCATATTCATGACACGATGGCGTAATTTCTGGAATAGTTTGAATTTTCGTACGCGTTTAATTAAAGAGGAGGCAACACCACTGCTATACCATTTCTTATGCCAACGAATGATCAAGAGAACAACGATCATAGCCCTGTACATAGAAGCGTCAACGCGATCGCCATTAGATAAACAGTCACAGTCTAAGACGAACAACCTACCTAGATGGGAGTCTTCACTGGAATAATTGCTACATAGGGAGAAAACGAAAGTGGAATTGCGAGACACAGATAGACATCGGTAGCATGGGCCAGAAGGAAGAAAATGAAATCGACACGGGTATTATTCGAACCGGTAGTTAAAGGTGCGGAAGGTCAGGAACGAGGGCGAGGACCTTGGTTCGAGTGGATCGGAATAGTCCGCTAGAATTTCGATTCAACCTTGAAGGTCGGTACAGGAAAGAGAAGACGTGGCGGCCAGCTGGAATGGCGAACGTTCGAAACGACGATGGCGATAGAAGAAGAAGCGGATTCGAACGCTAGAGAGAGCTGAGCGGCCGAAAAAGATGCGATCGTTTCTGGTGGGGAGCAGGCCGTGGACGAAGCAACGAGAAGGAAAAGAAGGAAGGGTGGACAGAAGAGAGAGAGAGGGAGAGAGAGAGAGGACGAGCACGTGGGTGGATAGAGGAGAGAATTAGTGTGTTGTGGATGGAGTTTGGTATGCGTGAGAGCTCTGGCCGAGCGGATAGCCGGCGTCACGCCACGCGGGCCCACGAAAAATTATGGTTACTGCCGCCGGTGAACGGGGAAGGGCAGCCAACTAAAAATAATATTACATTTTACAGACAGCCTAATTTCGTCGCAAGGTGGTGGGCCTCCGCGAGACCGGCAGTTTGTTATCGGCGACCGCTTTCACGAGCCCACCGATCGCCGTTAACAACATCCGCTAGCCCGATTCTAGCTACCGTAATCGACCACCGGAAGACGTTCAAAGAATCTCGCGGCAGCCCTCTTACGTGATAGAATGAGTTTCGTAATGGTTGATCGACGCAAGCGAAAATCGTCCGAGTGTCTTCTTTCTCCTCCGCCTCTTCCTTTAACCGTGTTTTTTTAAATGGCTGACGAGTTTAGCTAGGAAACGCGATAATTTTGACTATAGAAATTCCGTGTGTTAATCGCTCGACCTTTCTCGCGAACGACTTTTAAAGGGCATTCCTTTGTTCCGAGCGTTTCAGATTCGTTGCCGCGTACCGATGAATGTTCGTAGGAATTCTATACGTTCGTTGTAAATTCGTTGCATACATTTTTGCGTTAATAAATTAACTTGATTTGTTATATATCTTACGTGTTTACTTTTATACCCAAATTCCAAGGAACAATTTCATATTGCATCTTTAGAAAAATCCACGTATACCGAGTATGAGTTTAACGATATTATAATGCTGAAAAATTTCGTCCGGGACAATTAGAGAATTTGGCAAACGAGAGGCATGTTCTAACCGTACCCGAGAAACGAACGGCACGTGGCTACTGGTTGTCAGCCGTGAAGGGCTCTCCACGACGCTCTCTGCGAGCGGCGAAGTATCTCGGGTGTGGCATAAAGATGCGAACGCCATCGTTCGACCACGTACCGCAACTGCGCGAGCTTAAATGTCCCAGTACGTCCGTCGGTAACGTAGCTCGCCTCGGTTACCCTACCCGTGTCGAGAACAAAGATCGGGATGCGCAATAGTCACACGGCGTTTCTGTAAACAATCGACAATCGCTTAATTTTCATTTTCAACCGGTGCTCGGCCGGAAGATTTAATGGGCTCGATACGAAATCCTCGGAAATTTGTGGCAACGTTATACGATGTGTTTGACGCGCTTTTCGTCAAGCTATAAAATTAGTTCGCGCGCAATCGCTCGCGTCGTGAATGCTATCGCTGTAACACAGTGTTTGAAAACGGGGACAAAATGCCTGCGCCCTTTCGTCCACGTTTCGACATATTTCAAATTTCTTTTCCAAGTTAGATATCGTAAAACAATCGTTTAATCTCAGACGATCGATCAAACGTAAGAATTTCGTATTTAACGGGCTACACTCTTAATCAGAATTAATATAATAATGTAATAATTACATGAAACATTTTTATAAATAAAAATATTATTGAACATGTTCAAGAGGAATTAGAAATTCTTACGATTCTATTCCAGTTAGCAAACTACTTCAAATATTACTTAACCAAATTTCAACAAATTTAAAGCCATCTCCCACAAGCAACGCATAAAACAATTATCCATAAGATCAAGAATAGTACTGTTTGTTTCAATTCAAAGATCATAGGAATTCCAACAAGTTGAAAATCGCCTCTTAGTCCAACACCATATTCCTACGATTTCACTTTCTCTATTTACACTTTCCCCGAAAATCTGCGTCGTCCGTTTCCCCCTCTCGTTTCACCGCTCAGTCTCGGGTCTGCCAGATCAGGTTGCTCTATTTCTACGAAACAGATGCAGCTGACTACGGGACCCCGAGGAAGAAAGTAGGGGTCGGGCCAGGCCATTATGGTGGCTGGTAAACGGGGTCATCATAGCGAGTAGCAGAAAAATTTGGGACAGGGGGCTGGTCCTTCGTCCG
Source organism: Bombus sibiricus (assembly GCA_014737505.1). Classification (NCBI taxonomy): domain Eukaryota; kingdom Metazoa; phylum Arthropoda; class Insecta; order Hymenoptera; family Apidae; genus Bombus; species Bombus sibiricus. Next base: position 1,349,625 of record JACXIM010000128.1, on the reverse strand, counting down.
TGGGAAACACCCTTGCGGCCATAGCCGATGGCAGTATGGCTCCTTCCTTTTTCGGGTGTGTTGTTTTTCTGGTGTGCGTGCTCTGTGTATTCACTGGCCTGGCACAACTCACACAGAATCGTGGCCTTAGAAAAGATGATGATAGCTCTAGCTTGCACGATGAGAATGTAGACACACGGAAAGGAACGGAACGGGGAACTGTTGGAATTCGAGAGAGGTGAGAGAGGAGAGGTAGTCGCGCCTTGCCACGCGAGGAATCGACACGGCGCTTCGTTAGGTGGCTTGTTTTGCCTCGGTTGGCCACGACACCAGATTTATACCCGTACATGTTAAGTGGTGTGATCGACTATCGCGAGCGTTCCATTAGTAAGGTTCAACGGTCGTCATGCGACTCTCGTTCGCGATTACCGAGCGCGTTCGTTACAGCGGATCTTGGGGCCGCATCCGCGCCACGTCTCCTTCGCCTGGCTTCCACAACGTATCCTCTTCATTCATGAGCTGTTATTTACGAGTGAGCCGCGTTTCACAGTTCGACGGCATGGAAGCTCTCGAACGATCGAACTAATTAGAGGATCGTGCGTTTCAGTGACTCTCTGCGCATCTATGAGGTATTCCGAATTTTATAGTGTACGTCCTGCATGCATCAGCGGATTATAGGTTAGGTTGCCCGAAATGTTTCTTTCGTTTCATGAGGAAGGTTTTTCCTTTTATATTAATCTATTGAATTATGCTGGAACATGGTAATAGAAATAGAACGAAATGGATGATACATAATTCAATAAAATAATATAAAAGAGAAATTGTTGTTCGTCTATTATATTAGATACTCTAAGTGTGGAAGGAATACTTTGATTCTGCATACTTTATAACTATACTAAGAAATTAATTGTTTTGTTATGGAGTAACGATGTAAGAGTTTCCCTATTTATTTTTATTGATTGATTGATCTTTTTTCTATCAGTTTCTTTCGTTTTATAAGAAAATAATAGACGCACAATGTTTCTTATTATGCACGAACGTAATAATAGAAATATAACCAAATGGATGATACGTAATTCGATGAGATAATATAAAAGAGAAATTGTTCATCTATTAGTGTGGAAGGAATACTTTGATTCTGCATACCTTATAACTATACTAATAAATTAATTATTCTGTTATAAAATAACGACGAAAGAGTTTCCTTGTTTATTTTTACCGACGCTCGCGGATTTTATTTTTTTTCTATCAGTTTTTTTCGTTTTATATGGAAATAATAAACGCACAATGTTTTTCCTTTTATATTAATTTATTGAATTATGCAGGAACATAGTAATAGAAATAGAAATGGATCATACCTAGTTCAATAAAATAATATAAAACAAATCATTGCTCATCTATTAGTGTGGAAGGANATACTTTGATTCTGCATACTTTATAACTATACTAATAAATTAATTATTCTGTTATAAAATAACGACGAAAGAGTTTCCTTGTTTATTTTTACCGACGCTCGCGGATTTTATTTTTTTTCTATCAGTTTTTTTCGTTTTATATGGAAATAATAAACGCACAATGTTTTTCCTTTTATATTAATTTATTGAATTATGCAGGAACATGGCGATAGAAATAGGACGAAATGGATCTCACGTAATTCAATAAAATTGTTGTTCGTCTATTATCATCTTATGAAACGAAAGGGACTCTTCGGACAATCTAATGTATATGAACAAGTCAATAACCAGTTTCAGATATACAAAATCAAAAATGAACTTGTATTGTTCCAGTTACACGTGGCAGTGTAATTATACTGTAACGTGTGCTTGCAATGAATATTCCTAAATGAGTGCAACTGTTGCAACACCTTAACGAACATATGTGTCACGTATGTGTGACATACGAAGCAAACATGTAGCACGTACAATATACACCTGAAAAATTTTTCTGATAAATATTGAAATACTTTGGTGATTGCGTGTATTAGGTTGTCCGAGAAGTATCTTTCTTTCGCAAACGTGTGTTTTACAACAGCGCACCTTCGCACAAACGTGAAACCACAAATAATAGACGCGCAATGTTTTTTCTTTTATATCGGTTTATTGAACTATGCAGGAGCATAGTAATAGAAATAGAACGAAATGGATCACACCTGATTCAAAGAAATAATACAAAAGAGAAATTGTTCATCTATCATCGCCTTACGAAACGAAAGAAACTTTCCGGACGACCTGATACGCACAGTCCACAGCTTTGAATTACCTTGCAAGGATATTCTGGTGGTTGTACCAGGCAAAATGACTGGATTTGTGATCACGTTGAAATTTAGAAATTCGATAGTAGGTACCTGAATTCGAAAAGTTTCACCACGAACGTTCCAATTCAAGATGTTCAATTTGACGAACATACTGTAGCTGAATACACAACACAGTTCGAGTAAACCATAGCTTTGCCTTTGGACTGCGAATAGGGTACGCCATAGACGTTGCACCATTAACGAAAAATTGCAAATTGGCGAATTAGCGGCATAGTAAATCGGGGCGAAAAAACGGAGACAATGATTGGTATGCAAAAAGCAATTGATAACCGTGGCGTTATCAAAGGTTAATTGAGATGATCACTCGCCTGGGAGGTCCGTTATCTAGTCCCAGTGCCCACCTTCGTTTGCTTTACGAACACGCTAACTAACTAACCGGCATTTACATTGCTAATTGCACGGCCATGTGAGTGTAATGGTGGCTAACGTGGACAATGCTTCAAGGGAATTAAACCCTCCCTTTAGATGCACGAACGAACGAACGAGCTTAGCGTTTTCCATTCGGAGCCAACCGTTCGCCATTGCTACAGATCGACTTCTCTGTATTTTTAAGACCGTCCTGACAAACTTCCAGCAAACATAGACGGAGAAACTGGAAGGACGAAGTTGGTAAATTCGTGGTACGCTCGAATCACACGTTTCTCTTCTTTTATACCTTTTCGATGGAAACGTAATCTGCGCTCGATGCGACCGACGATTGGAAAATAGCGTGTGGCTTTATTTTTAAGATCGTCGCTCGATATTCCGCAATTTTCCATTCGTATCGCGCGACTACTCTCCGCCTCTCTGTTTCTCTGTCTCCCTTTGACACGATATCGAAGTGCCATCGAACGTGCCAAGCCATGTAAAGGAAGAAGCTACCTGATCGTGGAACGAACGGCAGATAGCTTTTGAATCGCGGGATTTGAAATGGTTGATCGAGGTCGTCATTATACTTGTAATCTCTTTTTCTTCTCGATAAATTGCCCTTGGTAATTGCAGGGACACGACGGAGACCAAGGTCGTCAAATTTCTTGGTCTTTTTGATAATAACGCATTCTGTTAGGTCTTTCTTTTAGAAACACGTGTTTGTCTTTATACAGACATAATCTGTGGAACGTGATCTTATTCTCATAGAACAAAATGGATCGTACGTAATTGGGTAAAATAAAAAGAAACTTTTCCAAGATTTAAACGTTTCAGCTAGAAGCAAACATAATCATTTATTATTGACGTTATAGTACCAGGCCAGGGTAATTTACTTGTAATTCTCAATGAGAATTGATTGTAAAGAGAAAGAAACCTAATAGAATCAGAAGTTCAAAATGTGGTAGGATCGATAGTGTAAAAATGATATGCTTCGATTCACTGTCGAATGGAAATTAAGCCACCGAGCGCTTGATCATAGCGTTATCGTATACGGTCATTTAACGTGTACTTATTTGACACAATAAGTTGACGAGCTAATAATGTAGGAATGTTATGTTATAAGTTTGTGGAAAACAGTATGATAAATACAATATCGTTACACTCACGAGAATCAAATATAAAACTCCGTTTCGCGTATTCGTTACACGCTAATTCTACGGCACAACAACACAACGAACCTCACACATCCACGATTAATTCAACTCTGACAGCATTCTCCACGCTCATTTTTCCCTTAACATACCTTGGTAACGCTCACAACACTCCTTGACAACATTAACTTATCTTGACAACGCTAATAAACAATTACTCCACACGCCACGTTCTTCCCTAATGTCACACTATCCCACAATAATTATAAACAATATACACGTACCTTCTCATGAAACGAACAATTTAGATGTATAAATTCAAGTTGCTTAATTAGGAATATGACGCTATATTGACATAGAATAATCATCGACGTACCTACATGGTCGGTTGCTTAACTGCCAGACGAATTTTCCATGGTTTGCCGACGTGAACTTTTCATTATGCCATGCATATCATGTTGAAATATAAAATGAGTTATAAGATGGTGCTTGAAGCATTTTTCGAGGCGTGGGCCACCGGTGGCCCACGCCGTTGTACACAATTATTAGGATAGTCCCTTTTTCAAACGATCGTACTTTTAATGTTTGCTGACCCCCATGGCAGTCAACGTGTCGACGAGCACTCAAACTGTTGGGCAAAAACAGGTCTTCAGGTCGTAATTTGTATAATTTCCATATAGTTGAAGGTACACAGAGATTTCGAGAGAAATTGAAACATACGGAGCAGAAATAAAATGTAGCAAAGTAACTGCTCTGCTGTGGCGTAGAAAAGCAAACATTGACAAGCATTTTCTTGTACTCAGTTCGACCTTATCATTGGGCGTATTAAATGGAGCGTAATTTTTTGAGCCGCACGAAACGCAGTTTCGCTTAATTTAAGCAGGTCAGGCATGCGAAACAATGTGACCATTTGGTAGGATAATTACGGAGGAAGGCTACCGCGTTCCGAAGGGGTGACTTGTATCTAGTTTCGGGGTAATTCGCAATGGGGAAGGAGAAGGAGCCTGCGTGTCTTGGAGCGTTTGGGGTGGAAGGCGTTCGGAATTTACGATACATAAATATCCGGCGCGACTATAACTTTGGAAAATCCTTTGGGCCAGAGAGGGGCTTAAAAATATTTGAACCGGGGGATAGCAGAGGTAACTGGCGTGTCACGCGTCGAGTAAAATCGAACGAGATGCAAACGCCACGGTTGAACGTCCACCGACTGCCTGTAAAATACATAGAAAATAGACAAAACATGGTCTATAAATACGGCGAGAGAGGGCAATAGGCTGGTTCACTGTGCACAACTGTGAACAACGCGTATGAAATTCAGCAGACGTGTGTGTCCGTTAAATACACCGGGCCAATTCGAAAATATACGGATCAATTCAGTGCGGACGTAGCGGTTTCGAGGAGGGCGGAGGAATCTTGGCAAACATGTGTTCCCGCGTGTACAACTCTCCTGCGGCTGAGTGCATGACGAATGATAGAAAGTCGTAGAACGGACTGAAATAGACCATTGTGAAGTTTCGATCGCTGACCTTATGCATGACTATCTGCTGATTCCACGTCTTATTCCGTCTGCAAGTTCTCGCGTATTATACTAAATCCGTTAGGGGAAAGTTTGATCAGGAAATAGTTGAATAGAAAAATTTCAATTTCAGTTTGCAAATTCAAATTTAACTTGAAGTAGTTCAATTCAGAAATTAAGGGTCATCCATTAAGATTCTTCGCAGTCTTCTATTTAGTATAATCCTCTGTTTTTTAAACATGTTCGCATGTAATGTTTAAGAACGAGCTGGAAGAATTTACGTTGAATATTTTCTATTGTGTCATAGACTGTAGGCAGACCAAGTGCCATTTTTAAGTATTACGTTTATCAAGGTAGAACTTGAAATTTAATTTGAAGTAGTTCAATTTAGAAATTAAGGGTCCTCGATTAAGATTCTTCGCAGTCTTCTATTTAGTATAATCCATTGTTTTTTAACGATGTTTGTATATAATCTTGTATGTCTCACAGACTGTAGGCAGACCAAGTGCCATTTTTAAGTATTATGTTTATCAAGGTAGAACTTGAAATTTAACTTGAAGTAGTTCAATTCAGGAATGAAGAGTCGTCGATTAAAATTAAATTAAATAAAATCGCAGTCTTCTATTTAGCATAATCCACTGTTTTTTTAACATGTTTGCATATAATGTTTAAGAAAGAGCTGGAAGAATTTACGTTGAATATTTTCTATTGTGTCATAGACTGTAGGCAGACCAAGTGCCATTTTTAAGTATTACGTTTATCAAGGTAGAACTTGAAATTTAACTTGAAGTAGTTCAATTCAGGAATAAAGAGTCGTCGATTAAAATTAAATTAAATAAAATCGCAGTCTTCTATTTAGTATAATCCATTGTTTTTTAACGATGCTTGTATATAATCTTGTATGTCTCACAGACTGTAGGCAGACCAAGTGCCATTTTTAAGTATTACGTTTATCAAGGTAGAACTTGAAATTTAACTTGAAGTAGTTCAATTCAGGAATGAAGAGTCGTCGATTAAAATTAAATTAAATAAAATCGCAGTCTTCGATTTAGCATAATCCTCTGTTTTTTAAACATGTTCGCATGTAATGTTTAAGAACGAGCTGGAAGAATTTACGTTGAATATTTTCTATTGTGTCACGGACTATAGGCAGACCAAGTGCCATTTTTAAGTATTATGTTTATCAAGGTAGAACTTGAAATTTAGCTTGAAGTAGTTCAATTCAGGAATGAAGAGTCGTCGATTAAAATTAAATTAAATAAAATCGCAGTCTTCTATTTAGCATAATCCACTGTTTTTTAAACATGTTCGCATGTAATGTTTAAGAACGAGCTGGAAGAATTTACGTTGAATATTTTCTATTGTGTTATAGACTGTAGGCAGACCAAGTGCCATTTTTAAGTATTATGTTTATCAAGGTAGAACTTGAAATTTAACTTGAAGTAGTTCAATTCAGAAATTAAGGGTCCTCGATTAAGATTCTTCGCAGTCTTCTATTTAGTATAATCCTCTGTTTTTTAAACATGTTTGCATATAATGTTTAAGGACGAGCTGGAAGAATTTACGTTGAATATTTTCTATTGTGTCACGGACTATAGGCAGACCAAGTGCCATTTTTAAGTATTATGTTTATCAAGGTAGAACTTGAAATTTAACTTGAAGTAGTTCAATTCAGGAATGAAGAGTCGTCGATTAAAATTCAATTAAATAAAATCGCAGTCTTCTATTTAGTATAATCCACTGTTTTTTAAACATGTTTGCATATAATGTTTAAGAACAAGCTGGAGGAATTTACGTTAAATATTTTCTATTGTGTCACAGACTGTAGGTAGACCAAGTGCCATTTTTAAGTATTATGTTTATCCATCAGCCTGAATAACTTAATTCATTGAGCCAGATGTTTGACGAAATGATACGTTTAAAACTGTGTTCGCATACCTTGGTTCTGCGTTCTTTCGAATTTCACGTTTACCTCGAGGCCATATTTGTGAGGATACCTGTGCCATTGGCATTAACCATTCTCCGATGCTAATGCTAGGAAAAAGGAAACAGGCGATTGCCTGAATAGAGCAATTTACTCGGCCGATCCTTCTGTGTTACAAATGAAATTGCTAATTGATCTTAATACCTTCATTAGCGCGATATCTACCTGAAAATCGTTATTATCTGAAATCTTTGAAAATGAATTTTACCAAGCGACAGAATCAAACGCTTTCCGTTGAAATTCTCGGAATTAATTTACGTGTGGTTCTTGATTCATGATATATGAATTCTTGAGAGATTCTAATGTCTTGTAAAATGGTCCTGGGAGGATAATAATTAACAAACGTTTGAAGCAGATGCGTGAAAACGATGGGACGGAAAATGTGCCGCGTGAATTTAATATAAGGTAAAGGGACCTGCGTTATGAAAATTGGGAAAAATTGTATGGTACTAATGTAAATCATTTGGAAATGTATTTAATTCATATGTCAATAACAAAAATGCTTATGGTTATTTTTATAACAATTCCGTTTCGGTGTTACAATATTTTATACTTTTCCAATATTCCTCGATTGTCTTTATTTCACAAACGGTGTATTCTTTTCTTAGCTCGAATGACTAACTACAAAGTTATAAATTAATTTGACTTTTGCAAAATTTTGCTTCTATAATTAACAAAACTCTAGAAGTAAACGTAAAGATGTTTAAATAATAGGCATGCATGGTAATTTGGATTTTCCATGAAACGGGCACCCGAGTTTCCACACAAGGATTAAGTTCTTAATATTTCACACAAAATCAAAAAATAATACGCGCAAGTTCCAAGCTTTTTATCATCGAGGACATATATTGAACTAAATTAGAATTCATAATGAGATGTTTCAAGTTCTTGTCATTAAGAATACTATTATTATTATTATTATTATTATTATTATTATTATTAGCTAAATTTAATTATGCTAGTATTTATTATCATCCACAAGGATTTGGAAATTTGCATCGTAAAAAAGATATCAATTCCTGAGTATCAACAATAGAGTGAAACAATACGCGCAAGTTTCAAGCTTTTTATCATCAAGGACATATATTGAACTAAATTAGAATTCATAATGAGATGTTTCAAGTTCTTATCATTAAGAATATTATTATTATTATTAGCTAAATTTAATTATGCTAGTATTTATTATCATCCACAAGGATTTGGAAATTTGCGTCTTAAAACAAACATCAATTCCTCAGTATCAACAATAGAGTGAAACAATACGCGCAAGTTTCAAACTTTTTATCATCAAGGACATTATGCCAATATTCATTATCATCGGCAAGGATTTCGAAATTTGTGTAGTAAAACAAACATCAATTCGTCAATATCAACAATAGAGTGAAACAATACGCGCAAGTTTCAAGCTTTTTATCATCAAGGACATATATTGAACTAAATTAGAATTCATAATGAGATGTTTCAAGTTCTTATCATTAAGAACATTATTATTATTATTATTATTATTAGCTAAATTTAATTATGCTAGTATTTATTATCATCCACAAGGATTTGGTAATTTGCATCGTAAAAAAGATATCAATTCCTGAGTATCAACAATAGAGTGAAACAATGCGCGCAAGTTTCAAGCTTTTTATCATCAAGGACATATATTGAACTAAATTAGAATTCATAATGAGATGTTTCAAGTTCTTATCATTAAGAATATTATTATTATTATTATTATTATTATTAGCTAAATTTAATTATGCTAGTATTTATTATCATCCACAAGGATTTGGAAATTTGCATCGTAAAAAAGATATCAATTCCTGAGTATCAACAATAGAGTGAAACAATACGCGCAAGTTTCAAGCTTTTTGTCATCAAGGACATTATGCCAATATTCATTATCATCCACAAGGATTTGAAAATTTGCATCGTAAAAAAGATATCAATTCCTCAGAATCAACAATAGAGCGAAACAATACGCGCAAGTTTCAAACTTTTTATCATCAAGGACATTATGCCAATATTCATTATCATCGACAAGGATTTGTAAATGTGCGTTTTAAAAGAGACATCAACCCCTGTGTACCAACAATCGAGAGTACGAATTCCTCAATGAGTCACTGTATAATCGTAAAGGATGCATTTTTCGAGCACGAGACGAAATAACGGGGCCATTTGATAGCGGCATAATAATCTCGGGCCGGACGGCGGCGTGCCGAAGAAAAGGGGTTGTATCTGGCTGTAGCCGGAGGTAGCGCGCCAGTGTATCCTGGGGTAAGTAAGAAGACGCCTAGAGTTTACGATGACGCGTAAATATCCCGGGCGTCCCCAACTTTTACGAACCCTTTGGTAGCCGGTATGCGCCGGGGGTTGCGGAGGGGTGGTAACAGGGTAGCGTGCCGGGGGTGCAGGAGGTGGGAATAGAAGTTTGCGGTGACTGGGCAGGGCCTTTATACACTCCTACCTTCAGTCTAACGCCCGCCACTTTACTTGGCTGTATCTTCGCCCCGGCGGCAGTGCTGGATCCGTGCTTTAACTCTTGCAACGCTCGCGGCCGCCAAATAAAACATCGTGCGAAGAAACTTGGTGCTGTCGCGCGAATCTTTTTCTTTTGACCGCTTTTTCTTCCCTTCGTTCTTTTCCAGCCGCGCGGCACGACGCCTGCATTATGCGCCCGCTTCTTTCGTTTCGACGACCAAACCACAAGCGAGCGTTATTCTTCTTTAAACGAGTTTGTTTTTATATCCTGTCGTTGTGGCGGTGGTCGTCGACGAGAATTTTCCAGAGTAATAAAAGAGAACGGGGAGGGGAGTTGGTAACGGTATCTCGAAGTTGTTAACGACCCTCTAACTAGATCCTTCTAGTCATAATCCTTGCAGAAACTGAATATTCTATTCAGAATGTTTGAGTACTTGCTATCAAAATTACATTACAAAGCATCGTTGAAAATTAATACGATTATTTCCGTAAAATGGCAGGCAATTTCTTTGTTTCCCCAATCTTTTAAATTTATTTTCTCTTTAGAAAGTAGCCACTTCGATAATACACAATGGCCGGCAATGTGTTCACGGTCACGGCATGTCGCCACGATTTTTGTTGCCCCGTTGATTTATCGGTCGCTTATTTGTGGGCCATTTCACCGCTGGACAAGTTATCTCGCGGGGGTTGGGTCGTTAGAGCGGAGAATAAGCACGCCATGATTCCGGACACATTTTTGCCTAGACGCTAGAACTTTCAGCCATTCGATCGTAGACTTGGTTCTCTGTGTGTATACGCGAGGCGATATATACGAGGCGCGGACCTCGAAAAGAAACCTGCAACGGTCGATCCATTGGTGTGGCTGGTGGTCGCAATGGAGACGGCAAGCTGAACGACTCTCTGCGATATGTACCAGCTAGCTCTGTACCTAGACTGCCATGTAAACCGAAAGTAAACTGACTTTTATGTACAGCAACTACCGTATAGCGTACGCATAACGCATACATAGCCATGTTTTGGCCGTTATTATGTCGTTTCGAGTAGTTTCTTCAGACAGTCTATATGGCCCCGGATGTGGCTCAATGTATATGTACGTCCAACGACATCCGAGTGCCGCGCCGAAATTATATTGACTCTGCCAAACGCACTTTGCCACGTCAGATGCGTTTATATCTCATGCATTTCCTCTTTGCTCGACATATTGCCACATTTTCACATTCTCCTTCGCATTGTTCCATTGAAAAGGGAATCTTCGTGCAACGAGCGGAGAATGTTTTTATTAACACGTTGACTGCCAGACGAATTTTCCATGGTTTGCCGAAGGCGCCGACGTGAACTTCTCGTTATGCCATGCGTATTACGTTGAAATATTATTTGCGGCAAATAAAATGAGTCATAAGATCATGCTTGAAGCATTTTTCGTGGCGTGGGCCACCGGTGGCCCACGCCGTTCTACACAGTTATTACGATTGTCCTTTTTTCCAACGATCGTACTTTTAATATTTGCCGCGTCGCCGGTGGCCCCCACGGCTCTATAGCCAAATCCAGTGCCGGTCACCGGTGACCCCCATACCAGTCAACGTGTTAATTCGACTTACTGGACTTTTGATCAAATCTTTCAATCGGTTGGTTGGAAGGCTACGATAAATGAAGAAGACAGTACAGTCTCACATAGTTTTACAAGACTAGTTAAAGGTCGCTTTTGTAATACAAAATGGAAAATCTTGCATATCGTTAGCATATTTCTTGCTATGATGGATGAACACGCGACAGGTACAGATTTTATGATTTTCTAAGATATTGGACCTGAAGATAAAGGGGTTCAGAGGTGGAACGTCCGAGGAGTGTGCGGTAAACAGCTAAATTTAGTGGAAGTTGCGAAAATAGACTCGGGGGATCGTATCCCGGGTTGGTCGAGGCAAAATTATCGCTTTATTATTGCGAGGTGTTCGGTGACATAAAAACTCATTCAAGTTTCGTGTTCTCCCGTACATGCGGCCCACTATGTTGGACAAACATGAACGCTCGCAGACGTGACTGCGTGGCAAACAGAATGGCACGCGCTGCACGTGTAAAGTCAATTGGCGTATTGCTCGTATCGAGTATGCTTCTAACTCGCACTTCGAATTATAATTGCGAAATATTCACGCATTCTTGCGATCTTTTCCTTTGGCAAGAGACTATCGCTACGTAAAGTGCAACTTGTCGAGAGACAAATGGTTTTTCCTCGCCTAAGAATTCACATCCGAATAAATAAATTTAATTCAGCTAATTGGACAGTAAGCAAAATGTCGTTGCCGTAAATGAAGCTTTACTGTCGTGCAGTTATTACATTTTAAAAACACCCTGTGTGTTACGCCATTTATCTATACGAAGATTTCCATGTCATCTGTCGATCGTTGCGAGCGATTTCTTTGCGATTCAGCGAGGGGACACGAGCAAAAGGAATCGTTCGTTAATGCCCAATGATTGTCAGTGGTAACGAGCAGCGATCGATGGCGGGCCTACCGAGTCGTTTAAATGCGCATCGAGTACAAATTTATTAGGCTATTTGGAAACACTGTGATAAAAGACAGAGGGACGACGGAACACCGAGGACGAAGAGGGCAAGCTGCGTAAGGATATTTCGCGGAGGAGGGTATGGATATAAGGAACGGCGTAAGGGTGGCGGTATCACGGCAACTGAAGAACCAGCGGGCAACCCCTTATAAGGGGCAGGAAGCAATTATAACACTAAATTAAGGGCGAGGAAAATTTGGCAATTAGGGGGATTCAAAAGGGATAAAGTTGCAGGATGGCCGTTTTTCCTATGCCAGATTCTTCGAGGGTTACCAGGCATTAGCTACTGGACCTGCTAAAACAGAAACTTTTACCGAGAAGGAAATGTCTGAGAACGGTACGAAAGTTCAGACTTGAGATGTGAATTTATTTAAGTTTTATTAGACGTAATTTATAATAAAAACCTGGCGAATAAATTTTCTTGAAAATATTAAACAACATTTTTCAAATCGAACGATCTAATAGTAATTTGAAGTTTCGATGGAAGAAGAACGAGATGAAGCATTGACAGTAAAATGACGCAGTACGCGCTGGATCGATGACCGTGCGCGAGTTCAATTTTAGATCTTCGGCCCATTGTGAGCAACGAAACGTACGGCGAGCGATCGCAAGCCGCAGAAACGCGATGATGCTTTACGCGCTGACGCGGCGTTGTCCGTCACGACGGGTGCCGCAACGTGGTTCACGGAACCCTGGCCGAACCCCCTAGCCACTACGAATATATATCTCCGTTTGGATTACACTGGACCAATACGGTAAACACAAACACATGGAAACAAAGAGAGAGAGAGCGACAGAGATGAGTGGTCGAGTGAACGTTTGGAAAGGGAGGAACAGGGTAAATGCTAGTAACAGAGAGAGAGAGAGAGAGAGAGAGCGGGAGAAATTGAATGAGGGAGGAAGAGAAAGAGGGTAGAGGAGATACAGGAAAGCTGGGTGGAAGGGAGTAGTAGGTGGTAGAAATGGCGGTGCAAGTGGGTGGAGGGTGGTCGAACCACGACAGGGGGTGGCTAGAGGTCGACGCGTGCGGGCATTGCGATCCGTCAGAGCGGGTAAACCGAAAACATAAATTTAATAGGTTTCACCCCCTTCTTCGAGCTTTATGGCGCCACCGAATTTCCCATTAAATAAACAAGCGCAATGTTCATTACGGGGCACCGGATCTCGACCGATCCTGCGCTATATACGCGCCGCCCGCTATCGTAGATTATGTTACGTAGATGCATCTAGGGCTTAGACCGCAGCTTGCGGTTTCCGGATACGTATAGGTTTACATGGATGTGCGAGAACTACGGTTCCGCTCTTCGAAATTGAACGTAAGAGGGAAGAAAATTGGTCGGACCGCTTTTGTATCGTCCGTTCGGATCGCCGACGAAATAGATTTTCTATCGTCGACTTCCTTTTAAACTCCCCCTCAAAAAAAAACCAAAAACCGAAGAAACAGAGAAATAGCTTCGTTTCCAAGACAAATGATTTTTTTCTCCCCTATTTCAATTTCTGTTTTTTTTTCCTGAATTCCATTCGGACCTCCATTTTCACAATCGTGGTAACGATAGCTAATTTGCAAATTATCAGGATCAGGATGTAGACTCGGATTTGGCCGATCGAAAGATCGACGTTCTGTACAGGTACAGGGTGCGTTTCCAAATGGGGAGATGCTCGTTGGAATTTTCCGAGCCAAAACCGTCACGTCGAAATGCTCGGCAATTCCGGATTTTTCGTGTTTTTTTTTCACCGTAATCTCTTTTTTCACGATGGTCTCTATCGGAAACGCATAGTGATCGTCCGCGCGCGCGGACGGCTACGCGAAACACTGTAACTCCTGCTTGCTGATAATTAGCGCATCCATCAGCCGCTGCAAGCCGCCAGCTAATGCCGATCGTACGTTATCGTTATCACGGTCTCCCCATTTTGTCCCAGCGCCGCTGGCCCCCCTGCTCTTCCTCTGCCCCTCAGTCAGCCCTCACACCCCGGTCCCCTGTATATTTGTACGTGGTCCGTACACGACCCACAAGCAGCGACACCATCACCGACCATCGCCATCCCCCGAATCTACCCCCTTTTCTCTCTGTCCAGCCTCTCGGGCTGCCTCTGTGACTGCTGCCTTCCACGCTATATCGGCGGCCAACGCATGAGCTGTCGATACGACCAATAATCTAATAACCAGTCACCGGCAATGTGTCGTAAGTCACCGGCCTGCAGATTTTCACTTCGGGAGCCAATAACGCGTTCCCCCTTGAATTATCAATTCGTCGGTGGGAGGCCGTAGCCGGCCGAACGAAAGAACGAGGCACCGTCACGGCTTTCGTCGTGGATATGAGATTTTCCCACTGATTTACAACTGCGCGTTTCGTTCAAGATCTGTGGCCATCGAACCACGGCTGGAATCTGTTGAAATCGCGCAGTGAGAAAGCAATAATAGAAGCAAGTCGATATTGGAAGATCGTCTTGCAGTTGGATAAGACGAGATTGACGTGAAAATCGCGAGGAACGGAGGAAGATAGAACGGGACGTGAATGGAAGACGCTATCGCAGAGCGGTTTATTCCCAGCGATCGACCAATCTCGCAGCGTTGTATCCCACAGCCGTAAAAAAAGTGCAGTTGCGCAGTTCCCCTGGGGTGGTTGGTGTTGTCCGTTGGTGTGGTTTTTTTTTCGAAATCGTTTCTAAAAATCATAGAGTCCATCGAAGGGCGAATTACAGGATCGCGATAGCGCGCAGAGAGCGTGGTAGCGGTGCATGCGCGCATCTGACGGCCGCGGGCCGCCAAATGATCCAGAACACCGGTGGGAATTGGTTCAGCGTGGAAGGGGGTGGTGTTGGTAGAGGCCAAAACAGAGGCAGCGTTATAACTAACCGAGCTGATCTACGACCTGTTTAGTAGTTCTATATCAGCGCTGCACCATGCTTCGGTACACGCGATCGAATTGCCTCCTCTGCCGATAATATCTGACTTAAGTAGGCGCGTTTGCTCGTGCGAGCGCACGTAAGTACGTGGTACGTACGGGTACACCCACGTGTGAGTAGAGGCACCACCGACGCACGAGCGGAGAGCTGGCGGCCGTGCACGTGCGCAAATAACTAGAATATGGATGACAGAGGCCGGCTGGGCAGGAAAGAAGTTGTTCTTAGATGTTAGATTATCATGGCCAGTACGTTTGTAGCCGATACGCGTGTAAAACGGCTCTGTTTGGTTTAATGCGCGGCCATCGCTGCCGCCGCCGCTACCTACACCCCTTTTCGTTCGCCGCATTATACTTTCAATAGGTTGCTTTACGATCCTGACTAACTAGCCCGGTTACACGATAAACGAGTTAATGATTGATGTAACCGAAGCATCGTAATTCGAGTCGCGATTCAAATTGATTATACTATTCCGTTATTAGGGTGAGTTACAAGCGGCG
The DNA here is from genome assembly GCA_014737505.1 of Bombus sibiricus. Classification (NCBI taxonomy): domain Eukaryota; kingdom Metazoa; phylum Arthropoda; class Insecta; order Hymenoptera; family Apidae; genus Bombus; species Bombus sibiricus. Next base: position 1,333,901 of record JACXIM010000128.1, on the reverse strand, counting down.
CGGTGAGGCGCGCGCGCATAATTGCCGCGTGTTCTGAAGCGAGTCGTTTGACAATTGAAATTTCCCATTTCGCGCGATTAACTTAATCCTTTCCGCTGCGATGATCATGCACCGTGTCTGCTGCTGTTTGCTAATGTTAACCGATTGCATTTTGCATTACATTTTATATACGCATAACGACGTTAGAATCAGTAGCGCTATTGTATAGTGCCTAATCTATTTGAATTTTATAAGGTCCATGGTACACGTATTTCTGGGATGGAAGGTTTCTAAAAAAAGCGCGCCATTGTTGGCCGGTAATCGGACCAGGTGTTTGGCTCGGTGGAATTCGAAATAGATGGAAAGGACCGCTTTGGACAGTGGGTAGTTGAGCGAATCCCTGCCGGGCGTCATTTTCACTTTACGAGAGATTGAATGTATAATGAGGGAAGGAGATTAAACGCGGAGTGTCGTTGAAACACGGCACGCATTTGTCCATGTCTAATAGAATATTAACGAACACAATCGGGCGTTCGATGGCCGCGTACAAAATGCATTCAGTAGCTCATCGATCGACGTTTCATCACGCGCCAGCGAAATCGCCGGCGAAATGAAAAACAAGAGGAAGGGACGAGAAGAGGGTAGGAGAGAGGGTTGCTCGTCGAACAAACGTGACATAGATGAAGGAAGGGGTAACGGTGGCGCGAAGGGGCACTGGGGATCGTTAATTGTTTAATCCCGTCCGATTGGCGCGGATATTTTTAAATATGAATCCTCGATCTAGAAATTGAACTATCCGATAGAAAATTGTGTTGTCCGATGCGGCGAAATATCGCCCCGGCTTGGCGAATGGCTAAATACGATTTATGGCTTCATTTATGACGGGCCACGAGTTATTCTCATTGGCTCGGTTTTAAAATGTTCCGATCGATCGATCGTGCACGCTGCTCTCGCATTATACGCGCCCGGGCTGCTTAAACATTTCCAGGATTTACGATGTTTCGCGCAGGCGGTGATCAGTTTTCAGCGAATAATTCAAAAAGTGACGCCTCTTATTATATGTACGCGATTTCTACCTCTCTCGCTCGTCCCGTACCCGACCCACTCCAGATCCGCCCGGTGTTGCGTTCAATTCGATCGTCGAAAAAGATTTATTCGGATCGTTCCACGTTCGTTGGAAATACACGAGCGGGCGCGCGTACGCCAGCCAATCAGAGAACGTTGAATCCTCACGTAGACTTTTCTCTCTGTCACAGGTAAGGAAGATATTGCTAAGCCGCATTGGACATGGTTGCAAGGTGAGTTGAGTTGTGCTTTCTTCAAACATCATGATTAAAGTTAGAAGGCGTTTCGCGTGCTCAAGCTTTCAGCGTCGATTTCCAGCAGGATGATTTCAATCGGCGACGCTAAGGATATGTGACGCGAGCATTACGACCGATTGAAATCACCGTCTGGAATTGAACGACGCCGAAGACTCGACTCGATGAAACGCTTCTGGTTCATCGACGTCGCGTTTTAAACGTTTTAAACGGGCATTCGAAAGTTCCGTGCCGAATTCGGATCGCGTGTCAAGAGATTAGATTTATTCGGGGCGAGGCGTGCTCGCACAGATGCTGCTACCACAGCAGAGGAGATAGCTACCCCCTCGAATTTCACGAATTCGGTGTAGAGCTGTGGCATTCTTGAACGGCACGGGAGGCAGGCTTCCAAGAATAAAGAGTCGTGGGGTGAATTTTCATCGCGTCGAGAGTGCCGGTGCTGCTATTGCTGCTTTCGAACTCCGTTTCCCTTTCCCCCTTTGACGAACTCTTTCCCTCTGCGAGGCGGCCGGGAAGAGAAGCATCGCGAAGAACAGCTGCGAGCGTCTTGACAGCGCGACGGCAACCGAGACCGATCCGGTGTTTCTCTTTTTCTTGAAAACGAGGGAAGAACGAGGGAGAAAGAAAAAACGAAGAAAAGGTTGGCCACGAGAGAACGTGCAGAGGTCGCGTTTGGAAGGAAATCGGGGTGAGGAGAAGAATAGGGAAGACTAGCCGCGCGCGAGGGTAAGAGATGGAGAGCGAGGCGGAGAGAATACAGAACGATGCCTTCGAGGGTGATCAATAAATATTGGCTCTCGGGGGTGAAATTGGGGTAGCCGAGTACGGGTATGGCGTTGGAGGGTGAGAGGAAGGACAGTCGTGCTGCTGCGGTTGCCGCCCCTTTCCTATGGCACACGACGTATGGCAGATATAACCACTTGGTATAGGCAATGGAGAATCGCTCATGGACCGTAATTCCCTCAGACTTTCTGATCGATACTCACTTTAAGCCATTCTGCCAGGAAAAACGCAGAAAGGGTCGCGAGGCTTTACGGGGTAAACTGATAGAACGGAGGCTGCCCGTAAAAATTCCATAGCATGTACATCCGACGGTTTCGCGCATCGCAGCAGCCGCCATAAGCCGAATCCTATATGGAAATTCTCCGTGGAATAGATGTTGTATCGGTATCGGACAACGTACGCGCGGATTCAATGGGCATATTCCCCTGATTGCGCGTCCCCAACACGGGATTTCGTTCCGCGCGATTTTCCGCTTTCTGACGAAACGATCCTGCCGTCCCCTCTCGTTCTCACCCTCCGTTAGAAGAACGAAAAACCAAGTCGTCCTCGTTAATTACCATTTAATTGCATAAAGAATTGCAGTTTTAAGGGATAGTCCCCAGTCCGATCGAACTCCACCGATCGACGAAGGATTAAATGGCTAAAGGGTTGGTAGGAAGATCACATTGACGGAGGAGGGTCATTGGAGGCGATGGGCTGCGTGATGCAGCATCTCGATTATCGAGTTGTCCATTCCTCCATTTATTTATTTCGTAGCTTTTCGTTTCTTCCTTAGGGAATGAAAAGCACTGTCGTTTCCTTCTGTAAAGCGTTTTCATACAACGTTGGATAGATGGAAGGATTAATTTGCAACGGTCGGGGAAGAAGCAGTTGCTGGATTTCTCTCAATTGTTTCCGCCATGTTGCAACTTCTGCTAAATAGAAATCCTCGTAGCTTGTCGGAGGAGAGATATCCGTGAATTTGGTTAGAATTTGGATGAGGAAACTGGATGCTTCTCGAGGCGTGAAATGGCTGCGTTAACCGCTTGCACGAGCTGGAACCCTGAACCGAGCACAAGGAAAGGGGCGGACGCTTTCCTTTTCCTCCTCTTTCTCCTCCGCTGTTACCTTCTCCTCTCGCTTCGCTCTGCACTATCTCTTGCACAAAGTACCTCTCACCTTCTTCGTCTCCCTTATTCCATTCTTTTAAAAGGCTTCCGTCCAGAGACAACGTTGTTTAGTAATACCATGCTTCAGACTGTGCCGGAGGGTCATAATAGAATTTATACCTTTCGAGTTTTTCTGCTGCTCTTTATAGCCAGTTCACCGACACGAGTCACCATCCTATTAATGATCGCGATCGTCTGGAAATTGCTGCCTTTGTAAAACTCTATATGCCACGCTTTCTCTCTCCTTTGCATCGGATTATCCACGTTTTCCCATACGATCATGAAGCAACCGCGCCTATCGTGGGATAAGGGTTCGCGACACTTTATGCACCCTCTCCAGTGAAATTCATTCAGCCAACTATCTCCTCTCTCGTTCTCATGTTTATTAACTATAAATTGACCGGAATGTTATCCCATTTGAAATTCACGTTAGAATATTTCATGCGGTGTGGAATGAACGAGCGGATTTACCAAGTCCACCCCTCGAAACGCCACCCTAAAGACGCGAGGCAATCTTTCTCTCGCTATCCTCCGCGACGTGCTTCTTCTTTGTTTAGCGGGGATTTGAAGCGGGTCGCGGCTCGAACACGCGGATAAGCAATATCGTCGTCCAGATCTCAACGAGAGGTATAAGACGAGAGTTATGCGGTCTGCTATGCGCCAGGGAATCGTAGATCAGCGGTGGCACGTCTGCAGGGACGTGGAAGCGAACGTGAACGAACAGAAAGCCACCGCCATCATCCCATACAACCCCCTTTCGTTCATCCACGACCCCACCTTTCTTCCAAACCAACCCCCGCTATCCCCTCTACCCTTGTTTCTCCTGCTCCTTGCTTACCTCCCTTTCTCTCTTTCCATCTCTCTCTCTCCCTCTCCGTAGTCTCTTTCTCTCGACATTCGTATCTCGCTATCTTGGAGACCCAGCCACGGGTCTCCCCGTGTCCTACGTGTTCGTCGTCTTTGTACGCTTACATACGCGTCCCCTTTTGTACACTTGTACCGCGCGTGCGTCCGTGTGTCGAGTACGTCCGAGCTGGAACATGTATATCATCGATATGTATACCTACGTAAAATGCCAAAGCAAGCGCATAAGGCGACGGAGAGGCACGAGTATGAGTGAACACAATACTGGGTGTGGCATCCAGACCGAACTATTATTTCACTCGACGGAGGTATAGCCACGCCACGCCACGAGATTCAGACACCGTGTCGACCCTGTTCTTTCCTATCCAGATATAATTGCCAGCGGAATGTCACCGGCTCACCTGACAACCAAAAATGTCTACACGGTCGTTTCGTTTTATACCGAACGTAGCGATGTTTCGGTATTTCGTCATTTCGCCACAGCCACGCGATATTATAAATTACACGTATGTATATGTGTAATATATAGAAGGTTGGTCGAAGGAAGAACCATTCTATATTCCGCGAGAATTTCTTTTTTTTACTAGTATTTTACAATTCTTCAATCTGATTCTTCAAAATTAATTATTCTTATCAATTACTCAATTTGATTCTTGAAAATCAATTATTTTACAATCAATGAGAATTTTCAGTAATTTTCTCTGGCGTGGCGCAGTGACATGGCTAATTATTTATAATATTATTATTATTATTTATTTAGTCCGTGCCTTTTGGCTTTGGACGGACTTTCGGTTTACATTTCTTACGTTTATTGTATCCTTAGCCTATTCTTATCTCTATCAGCTAAACCTAAATGCCCAACTAATGCCACTTATAACTACACAATATTTTGTTTTTTATTNTATTGTTTGTTTACATTTTACAATTTGTCCATTAGGACATTTGGTAAAATATTATAATTTAATATTTGATAAAATATAGCATGTGGATGGTTACCCCCAGCGGGACTCCATCTTCCAGGTTGTTTATTGTTCTATTATGAGGTCTGCAGGATGCTTCTTCTTCAGTCTTCTTTCTATTATTGTTTTATTCGTTTCAGCAGCCAGCTGATTTCGGTGTGTTTCAAGTCTTTCTTTATACTTTTTTGCATATCCGGCGATTTCCTCTTTAACTGTTGGAATTTTTAAGTCTTTTCGTATGTCTTCATTTCTGACGTACCATGGAGCGTTAACTATTGTTCTTAAGATTTTTGCCTGCTCTGTTTCTATTTTATTTATGTGACTCATTGCTGCCATCCCCCATAGTGGAACTCCGTATGTCCAGATTGGTTTGATTATTGTTTTCTATATATATAGTTTATTCGTTAGGCTTAATTTAGATTTTCTATTGATTAACCAGTACATCTGCTTCATTTTTTCACGTATTCTGTTTGTTATTGATTTTATGTGATGCTTCCATGTAAGGCGTGTGTCTAATTGTATTCCCAGATATTTGACATACCTTGTTTGTGCTATGTGGGCGCCATTTAGTTGGATGTCTAGTGTTTTTCCTTTTCTAAGCGTAAATGTTATGTGATTGCACTTACTGGAGTTCACTTTTATTTGTTTACTTTGCAGCCACTTTTCTATTTTTGTAATGTGTTCTTGTAATAGTGCGGCAGCCGTTTCTGGATTTGCGTGTCTCGCTAGTAAGACCGTATCGTCCGCGAACGTTAGAATTTTGCTATTGGCAGTTGTTGCTATGTCTGCTGTATAGAGTGTGTATAATATTGGTCCTAGGACGCTTCCTTGCAATACTCCTGCCTTGATATCCTTAATTTCAGAATATGCACCATTTATTTTTACTACAAAGGTTCTATTGTTTAAGTAAGATTTAAGTAATTTGTAGATTTGTTCTGGAAATTGCTTTTTGACAGTTTGAAGAAGTTTTTCATGGTTAACTTTGTCGAATGCTTTTTCGATATCAATAAATAGTGCCGTGCAATATTGTTTTGTTTCCAATGCCTGTAAAATTTCATTGACCAGTCTATGCATTTGCTCTATTGTGGAGTGTTTATTCCTGAATCCAAATTGATGGTCCGGTATTAGTTTTTCTTTCTCTATTGTTGGTTTTAGGCGGTTATATATTATTTTTTCAAGTAGTTTGGAAAACGCAGGTAGTAATGATATTGGCCTTGCTGTATAGAGTGTGTATAATATTGGTCCTAGGACGCTTCCTTGCGGTACTCCTGCCTTGATATCCTTAATTTCAGAATATGCATCATTTATTTCTACTACAAAGGTTCTATTGTTTAAGTAGGATTTAAGTAATTTGTAGATTTGTTCTGGAAATTGCTTTTTGATAGTTTGAAGAAGTTTTTCATGGTTAACTTAACTACACGATATTGCCGCTTTGGTCTCCTTGCTGTGCTGCCTTCCTGTCATTCCTCCCCGTCTTGTATTGCTCTTGCCCTTCTCTTCTCTACTATTGCTTTCAGTTCCCTTATTTGTTGCCTCATTCAGTGTTTCTTCCATGTCTTTTGGACCACCCGTTATCTCGAATTCTTCTATTACATGTCTCAGATCCTCTTCCTCCCTTTCACATAGTCTACACCTTTTTTCTCCCTCCTCTTTCCAGTATTCCCTCGCCTTTGTCTCGTTTGCACACCTGAATCTGGCTATAATTTTCCTGCCCTTCCACTTCACCCTCCCTATTATCTATAATAAGTTAATACTTATTATAACTAAGTAAATATTACTTGATATGAATATCTAGTTAAATCTTAGGTCTAACGGGTAGTGTCTCTTCAGCCTGCGGATCCGGTCAGACGTATCGAGTAATCCAGTAATTAGGGGGTTTCGATGTTTCTTGACTCTTTTGGGTATCTTGAGGTCGCGATGTATTGCTTCGTCGGCGACATTTGCATTTATTAGGGATCTTAGCGTTTTTCAATGGAAGTATTTCGACGTTGGAATTACTTGCTGTTCCCCATAGTTATATTCCGTAGGTCCAGACAGGTTTTATTACGGTCTTAGAGAGCGTAATTTTGTTGTGCGTGCTTAGGTTGGAGCCAATAAAATTTTTCAAGTTTATCCTTGAGTTGCTTGGATTTGTCGGTGATGCGTTGTTTGCATGTTAATCTCCTGTCCAGAGTCATGTCCAGGTATCTGACTGTGTCCTTGTTAGGAATTTTTATATTGTTAATGGTGGCCTGAGGGCAGGACCGCGAGAATGAGACAGAGTAGAGAGTTCGTTTATCCGGAATAGTTAATAAGCTTAGGTAATTGGCCACGGATAAGGGCAGCGTTTCCGTTGTAACGAGAATTAAGAGCAGCGAACGAGGTGGTTCCGTCTCGTGGTAGTGGTTCTATCCTATTTTTTCGTCGGCGGGACGTGAATTAAGTTCCTTCGCTATCTTCAGTCCTCGCGTAAATTACACCAGCTCCATGGAGAGAAATGGCCGCCTCTTCTTTTCCCCTCTCAGCTCCTCCCTCTTGTGTTCTCTGTCTCTCTGCTTCCCTCTCTTTTTGCTCTCTTTCTCTCCACTTTATTTACATATAGATACGAAAAGCATTGAGTCGCCGGCGAAAGTACTTCCCTTTTTATAGCTTTATTCATTCGGCATCGATAAAATTTGCCTGGAATTATAGCGTTTCTCGCGTCGTCTCTCATCCATCTTTTAGTTTCCAATTGCCATTTCTTTTCGCCACCATGTCTATCGCGTTCTCTGCTTCGTTCGGTTACGAACCGTTAACGAGATGAAAATTTCGAATTTCGAAATTTATCCGACGTATTGTTCGTTTTCCAGCAATTTCGCGTGTCTGTAATTTCGAGCGGTACCACGGATAGCCTGGATGCTTCGAAGGGGTTGAGCATAACTCGAAACATATTATGAACACATACATAAACATCCCTTGGCGTTATCAGTTGTCGGACGCCGGCGCGCCGGATATTGTCGCATCCTCCGTTTCGCTCTCCCTATTACACGGTACAGAGCGAGACACAAACGTGCTGCCCGAACAAAACCCGGGAAAATCGAGGGAGAGTGCTACTCCGGAGAAAATACAGATCTTTAATGATCTGGGGATGCGAGATGTTATCAAAAGGCCCTGCAAGATCGACGATTTTCCATCGATCGTGTTTATCGATGATTACGACAATCGTAAAAATTCAGTTTAATTAACACTTTGAAAATACCTTTTAGATTGAAGCATTAAACTAAAACCAACATAATATAAATTGTTATAATCCAAGTTACTGTACCACGTCAAATGTAATTACTTAAAATTCTCAATGGGAATTGATTGTAAATAACTTCCAAATAAAAAAAAAAAACATAATATAAATTGTTATAATCCAAGTTACTGTACCACGCCAAATGAAGTTACTTAAAATTCTCAATGAGAATTGCCTGTAAATAAACATCCAAATAAAAAAAGAAGAAATTAACACTTTGGTTCTTCATAAGCAATATAAGCTTAATGCATCATTCTAATTATTTTAAACTATAGTTATTATACTCTACAATAATTTACTGCCGCGATTGTTATTATTGTTTTAGTTTTTTGCTGTCGAAAATTGTTATTTTTCAGTCTACATGTTTCGACAAAGTTGTATAGAAAGACAAACAGCATCAAAGGCAATGAAATTTTTATTTTTATTTGGTAGCTTATTTACAATCCTCCTTGAGAATTTTAAGTAACTTCATTTGGCGTGGTACACTATATTATAATAATTTATATTATGATTGATTCTAGTTTAATGCTTCAATCTAAAGCGTATTTTCTTCTTAGTCTGCGAAAAGCAACGAAATTGGAATAATTTTTATTTAAATTAAGAATAGCTTTAATAAAAGAGGCGTCAAGTTTCTGGAGGGGCATAGTTTTTTTTTTATTTGGTAATTTATTTACAATCAATTCTGCTAGGGAATTTTAAGTAACTTCATTTGGCGTGGTACAGTAACTTGGATTATAATAATTTATGTTATGATTGATTCTAGTTTAATGCTTCAATCTAGAGGGTATTTTCTTCTGAGTCTACGAAAAGCAACGAAATTGGAATAATTTTTATTTAAATGAAGAATAGCTTTAATAAAAGAGGCGCGAAGTTTCTGGAGGGGCATAGTTTTTTTTTTATTTTGTAATTTATTTACAATCAATTCTACTAGGGAATTTTAAGTAACTTCATTTGGCGTGGTACAGTAACTTGGATTATAATAATTTATATTATCATTGATTCTAGTTTAATGCTTCAATCTAGAGGGTATTTCCTTCTGAGTCTGCGAAAAGCAACGAAATTGGAATAATTTTTATTTAAATTAAGAATAGCTTTAATAAAAGAGGCGTCAAGTTTCTGGAGGGGCATAGTTTTTTTTTTATTTGGTAATTTATTTACAATCAATTCTGCTAGGGAATTTTAAGTAACTTCATTTGGCGTGGTACAGTAACTTGGATTATAATAATTTATATTATGATTGATTCTAGTTTAATGCTTCAATCTAAAGGGTATTTCCTTCTGAGTCTGCGAAAAGCAACGAAATTGGAATAATTTTTATTTAAATTAAGAATAGCTTTAATAAAAAAGGCGCGAAGTTTCAGGAGGAGCATAGTAGCAAGGAATGTTTTAAGCAGCAAAGCAGTTCTTTTTTTCACGTCCTAGGAATAGAGAAAGTTTTCCGGAAGATTCGTCACGCAAAGAACAGAAATTCTTAATAAGGTTCTAAGGGCTAGCTTTCCCTTTCTTGTCGAAGGATGTTTTATGCCGTTGCGTGTCCCCTAACAAAAAAACGACTTTTACTTTTTTATTGCCTTTGAAATTTCACTTTTTTCGTGCACCTTTGCCACGGTAGTGTAGAACGGTTTGTAAAAACCCAAGATTCTGACTTTTCTCGGTGAAAGTTAGCTCCTTTCCCTTGTTAGGGCCCCACGGCGCCTTGTCATTTTTTTGGGGGGTAGTAAAAAAGAGGACGACGCTTTTCGTTCGGTGAAAGTTTGGGATAATGCAAGGTGATCCGCACGTTTCTCCAGTTACGCTAGGATAAGATCTTTTTACGGCTGAACAGTATTTTCTAAATTTCGAATTTAAAACAGAAGACTAATAAAATAATAAAAGACTTTAAAATAGTTAAAAATAGAAGACTCATTTTATAACTGTTATTCGTGTCGCGGCTACGACTCGCTTACTATTAATATCGTCCATAATTTCCATATTACGTATCATCGTAAATGAAATTAAAATGGTACAAAGCTCTCTGTTTGCCACTGGGAACACGCGGAGAAGTATGAAAACGGTGCCTAAATTTCTTCATGTACACAGATATTTAAGCACGGTCACGGTGATGCCGTTTTATTACCCGTAACAACCACATCGTATAAACGAGGAAAGTACCGGAACTACCTGCTGCACCTTAACCTTCGTCTACAATGCAAATTCTCAGTCAACCTTAGACTTAATTTTCAGCAGTTTTTATTTTGTCGGCCGATATACCGGTCCCATAAAAGCCCCCAATAAAAAACGGTCCACTTTACGTTGTAAAAATGTCTGAATACGATGATAAAATCAAAACCCATAACTGCATAAAAGTGGAGAACGCTTTCTTAACCTCGACGAGTATCGTGGATGGAAGTTAAAGGACAAAGAAGGATAGATAGATTGCTGGGAAAGCCTTGGTCCAAAGATTAATTGAATTTCAGCGGCAATTAAACGGCCGAGAGGAATGCGTTTTGAAATGAGCTCGGAGATGGTGGCTGGCCCCGCAGTATCAAGTAGAAGGATATTGCATCGGACGAATGGGACGAAGGGTGCCGAAGGGTGGGCGCGCGTCGCTTGAAAGAGTTAAATCGAGGCCGGTGCGCGCAGGGCGGCTAGCGACGAGCAAATAATCGAGTTTAATTGCAAAACCGTCGGCATGATTTAATTACGCGGCGCGGCGCAGTTAGATATATATTATGTACCACCCTTCCCTCCCCCGTTACATATATACCGCTCGCTTTCGCCCCTCGTCCCGCCCACCCACCCAGATACGTAATAATAAGTGAAGTCACGCGGTGTGCGCGATCGTATATTTGTTCAAGTATCGAGTTAAAGATCGTTGCAACGATGAAAATGAACATCCTATTCTTCTCTCTCTTTCTCCCCGCTCGAGAAATGGCTTCTATTATTTATACGAATATCTTTACTCTTTAGTATCACTTTGCCAATTTCAAATTTTCTATGTACTTTCGACGGACATCGGTGTTTACACACGAAGATGGTACCCCGCTGGGGGTAGCTACCCACATGATAAACCTTCTACCAAAAATTCTACCAAATTGTGAATATGAAGTATTAAATAAAAAAAAAAAAGAAAAATAAAAATGGGTGTTTATCGCTTTTGAAAGATAGAACAATGAAATTAGATGCCAATGCTACTAAAGGGAATGTTGAATATCTGCTCGCATGAGTCATAGAAGGGGGATCGATTTGTATTATGGCAATGTAAAATCTGGTCGCAACACTGGCGAGCACCACGACACGCCGATAAAGGAAGAAGGTTCCTAAGGGAGGATATCCGCGTGTGCAATTAGTTTGACGTACTCCAGAATGGGCACTTGAACTCGTTAACGAATCGGTGTTTTTTTTTTTTTCAACGGCTGGCCTTTATCTGATGTAACAAGAACTCCGGCGAAGAGACCGGCCGTGGTTCGCCGCACCGGTGAATCGCATTTTTGCATTCCCACGCGAGTTTTTGCGCGCGTCTCTCCGTGGTGCGCGGTATGCCGCCCGGATATGTGTGCATGGATATCTGCATAAACGTGTGCAACGTGGAAGCGGTCGGCCTGAAGAATATCGCGAGAGATCACGAAAGAGGGAACGGCCGCGTGAGTTTGGTCGAGTGGTGGACTCGTTTGCACTCGGCGCATTCGAAAGCTGGCCGTATCACGCGGCGGCAGCGGTTCTCTCCTTTTCTCTTGTGTTTCAAATCGCCCTATCTCCTTCTTTTTCTCCTCCTTCCTTCCGACCCGTTTCAGCCCTTCTTCCAAGAGGTGGCCTTATCTCTCGTTGGTTTTTGTCCGACTGCAGTAGCATGGCAACACGCGATGCAAGGTTTCGCGCGAGACCAACCTGCGACAGGAGATTTCCGGTTGATATCGTTCGTTCGTAGCACGCGAACACACCGAATCCCCTTTGCAGACTGAACGAGATTGATAACACCCGCATCCAAACCCGATCTGATTTTATGAGCTGTTGACGACACCTTCCAGCAAGCACACCGCTCTGGATAAATAATAGAATAACCGTGACTCGACACGCGATCTACTCGAGGACTCAATTCTTACCAGCGTCCACAGAGCTGTCTGTACTCACCGGCTCGGGGCTCGGTGTACTCTGTCGTTCGATTGTTCATGACTGTGCAACTTACAATGACGAATAACATGTAACACGAACATTCGACTTACGAGGCTAGTGTTTATTTGCTTAAACGTGGTCAACGCGAGGGCTATATCTGCGCCGCTTCCTAAATCACTTCAAGATATTCTCGGAATTAAGGACGTAATTAAGGATGTGTAATGAACGGTCGTGGTTCTGATATCTGGAGCAGGCACAGATATGCGCGATAATATCGGGCGTCGTTGAAATATTGAAAAGATGCTTTTCGTAGTTTGCGTACTGCGGCTGATGCGAGCTGTGACGGTAGCTTTCGGACGATAGAATCACGAGCCAGCGATATATGGCGTCAGGAGTTGCAGTCTGGAAACGTATTATGATAATTTCGCTGGAATAACGTACGAGTGGACGATAGCCGGCCGCGAAAAAAAGTCCGGCGATTTCAACGAACGTACATTTATGAATTTTCATCGAGGATATTATAACTAAGAGAGAGAGTGTACGATGAAGTATCTTAATTCGATGCAATTTATACGAGCGTACCGTGCGCGATTAATATCCATTGTGAACGGAATAAAGCTCGTTAATAACGGGATTACCGATCGCTTATTTTGCCAACGCACATCGACACCGCTGGCGGATTTCACTTCGAGATTAGATTGTGTAGTCATTAAGTGTCCAGCGTGTAACTTTATCCGATAGCGACACTGGTTCTTGCACAAAGTATTTTCCACGTCCTTTCCGGTGTGCATCGCCCCCATTGCAGCGGAGAGGCATTCGAGTGGGCAAAATATTGTGTAAACTAACGAAGAGGATTATGATTACGAGCATTGAATAACGGCTAAAACGAACAGATTAAAAGATAGTACTATTTCGAGTCACATAAAGAAGAAGGAGAGACACGTAAATTGTAAAATTTCGCCGTCAGGTTATAACGCGCCATTAACTATTTGTAGAGCATAAATCTTATACGCCTATCAGCGACGTTAATGGATCTGTCGGTAGACAGATCTACGTTGCCACGAAAGAGGAAAAGAAAGCAAGAGAAGGAAGGAAGAAGAGCAATGACAGCAGCTCGGAGGAACAGAGGTTACTGTCTGGAAACCAAAATATATTGCTACATACGACCGAGCGTATTCAACGGTATCGTGCCTTTAATCGTACCGTTAACTCTTCTCGAGAAACGCTTCACGTCACTTTCACCAAATATTTCTTTATCGACAACTTTACATTTTCTAACGTCGTTTTCGCGGTTCGTAGCAATTACTATCGTTCGAATGATTAATACAGTATCGGAAACATTCTTGGCCGAAACTAATCGAAATTACAAGGTACGAGTGTCCGGTATGAAAAAGGAAATCTTCAAAAAATACCGCGGGGGGAAGAAGCTTCGGAAGCATACGTGATACAGCATAGGTGTCGGTCGTTCCCGTCGAAAAGCCCATAATGTATCGGGTTTTTCATTTAGGCGACGGTAATCACCATCCTTTCGGTAGCCGGCTGCCGTTATTTCGATCTGTTCTCCTCTCTCCCTCTCTTTCTTTTTTTTTGTTTTGTTTTTATCACAGCCACGCGTAAATCGGCGGTAACGGCGATAAACCTGTGAAGCTGTGAACGTCCAACATTTGTTATTGCTCTCGCGTGTGAAGTTTGATATCCTCGTGTGCACACGCACATATTAATCCCTCCCGTGTAAGCATATGTATGCGCGTAGAATGCAAAGGACGATGTTACCGGTGCTGGTGGTGGTTTGGTGAATCGCGCGCATGGGGATGGGGGCTTGTGGGGGTGTAGCAGACAGAGAAACAACCAGACCGTTTTAACGGGGAGCGACAAAGACCATGGGAAGCGATGGAGGGGTTGAGTCGGTGGGGGTGGCGAGAGGTGGAATGGGGGAGGCGGGGGTAGGGCGTGCGCGCCTGCACCTCATAAACTTAAACCCTAATTAACCGGCGCTACGGCTACTGTTGCGCCCTACGTGCGTATGCTTCTCGTTCGTACACACGAACGTACTTTGTCGCTTTTCCCTCTCGCTCTGTTCTCCTCGGTCTCAGCTTCGTCCGTTCGTTCATCCGTGCGCGCGTTCGCCTGGTATTCTCTAGCGAGAGACGCGATGTTTATTGCTCGACTTCGCGTAAATTAGCTGCACCGCGAAACTATCCGGTGGCTTTCATTCGCGGTATACAGCCACTGTCTGGGCTACTGCTAACAGTTTCTGAAGACGAGACAGCATCTCGGTATCGCGAGCGGATGAGCAGGTATACTTGGGGGATACAGAGAAGTTCTGCGGACGTTTTGGTAATCACGGTGAAAATAGAGCGCTTCGCGTAGCTTGGTATACTTCGAGTATATGTGTAAGACGTATGGCTTGCACAGTGGTAATTGGAATGGGGTTGAGAGTTGTTTCCTAACGAAAAACTTCTGACCGTGCGAGAAAGGGTGAAGGTAGGCTTCTGTGAATCGGTGGAAAAAATATGTACGGTTCTTATCATGGTTGGAAATACATTGGGAGTTATATCGGTCTTCTCGAAGTAATTTTTGCCCATTTTTATAAAAGCGCCAGGGGTAATTGCAAAAGTTTCGTTTCACGAACTTTTGATACGAGTTATTATCCAACTTGAAACGATTTATTTCCTCCTTTTTTAAAAGTCGCGATAACATAAAGGAGGGGGGGGGGGGTCGGGTGTATTTCGGGTTCTCCGCTTGGGAGGAAAAAACTCGCTTCTAGATGATGACTTATTTTCAACATGTGGCGCTGCTTGGACCCACTTGTTTTTTCTACTCGAGTAGATGCCGTGTGGTGGTATCGTTTCCGGACGATTTATTTACGATTCCAGACACGTCTGCGCGCGCTGTGTGTGCAACACTTTTGTTGACACAAGACAGCCAGCAGAATTGAGAAAGCGCATCCCGTTGGATGTTAATGAGGAATTCGGTCGTGAAACGTTCGTTGGAATCGTTCCAATCCTTAAATTTCGCCCCGTCAGATATTTTATATAAATCTCATTAATAATTCGGATAATTGTATTTTATTGAGAATTTGGGGTGTGCTTTAATAATCGAAATTTCCCCGGTAATGTTCATAATTATTTCAACGCGTATTTAGGAGCTCCATATATAGTCGGGGCAGTCCGGTCGTTCTCGTTTCGATTTTCGGACTTTACATTTTCATTATACATACTACATTTTCCTCTACTGACGGACGGTACATTTATCAGACTTTTTATAAATAGTTCATAAACGTTTACGGTTTACCGCGCAGGCACAAACACGACTGCAATGCCAAATGTTTATGCGTGCCTGTGTGCGTGAGTCAGCGAATCCACGCACGCGTACTACCATGATAACAAAACATCTTGTAAAACGGCGACTCTTCGAGCTGCATTACGCACGAAACCGGTATGATTCCAAAACTGCAAGGTGATCTTTCGTTACGCTTCGGCAATTCGTTTTAAAACGAAAGTAGAATATTTACTTTTATTAGTATCGATGGCATTATGGCCGCCGTGCACAGCCTGTCATATTCTCTCGCTCACGCACACACGCGCGCTCTGTCATGTTCAACTATAACCGTGGCTACATAGAGACGCAAACTCGCGCATCCACGTGCTTACCTTTTCAGAGTGAAACATTCCCAAGCTAAATGTTCATGTGGCACTCGATATATTGTTAATCGCGCACTTAAGGCCACGTCAGGCGTCGAATCGGTCATTGAAGGATATATCGCCAATGTAAATCTAATAGATAAATACGCGACGTGGGTGTATCCGAGGCAAAGGTTGCCTCCGCGGCATCCGACCTGCGCAGATCTGGCTCGAACTCGTCTCATGGCAATATGGCGACTCGGGAGAACCCAACGGGGAGCATGCTGGGATGGAGTCAAGCTTGGCACACGGCTATGAAAACCGGTCGATGAGGGAACGCGCGGGCCTATAACAGTGGATAACGCGCCGCGCCGTGGCGCAACGATCGTGCGTGCTCTAAGCGCTCACGACGAATCGGGTGGGGCGAAAGATCAACATGGCCACCGTGTCGTCGCGGTTATCTTTTCTCTGCCGCGATTTCGGTTAAACCGTTTTTCCATTGTTTTTCACGGTATCGTTGCACGATTGTTGTCCAGCTCGCGATGTCACCGCGGATTGGACACCGACACTGGTACGTAAGTCGCCAAAAATCCCGTTGGCTTTTCATTTCGACGCCAAGTGGATATGATGGAGCCATCTTACGATTGTTCACACGTGTGCCTGTGATGCTCACCTATACGTGCACGTGCGTGTATGTGCAAGTGCATTCTGTGTTCTGAATTTAGTTTTTTTGTCTTGGTCAAATTACTGCTCTTCTTTAATGTTTCTCGCGTGAACCTGATAATTTTGCGGCTTGATCATTTGCGGTGAACCGCATATCATTTTGGTATTTACCGATTGTGGACGGTTTAGTGTAATGCCTCTGTTGCGTGCGCGTTATTGCACTGTTTATGCAGTTCCATTAACTTCAATGTCAATTTTACGAATCGCTGATGTTATTCAAATTTTCCAAATCGTTTTGCAATTGAATTTTGATTGAATAAATTGAGATTGGTACTGCTGTTTTGGTCGTCGTACTAGTTGCGCGTTGTCTAGCAGTAATCGTCGATTGAGTTAGTATACTTTATTCGACATTGTCGAAAATAACATTTACAAAATTAAGAGATCCACGTAACTTGAAAAATATTTTTCTCATTTTCGGTTTTATGGGATCAATAAAAACGAAATAGTTTCAAAACGTGCCGCCTTAATTTGCATCGTGTATGCAATTGCTTATTCTAATTATTCTCCTTCGTAAACTACTTGTGCGCCTAGGTTAGCATTTTAATTGCATGGCTATCGTTCTGTTTTCTTCATTTTCACCATGCGAATAAAACGACGTTTCATTTAATAATTCGGCGAATGGTTTACGTACGCAGATAACTTTTGTCAAACGCACCCCTGTCACAAATACATAACCTCATATCTTACAAGCGTAGATGTCGCGTCTAAATGCGGGTATATCGATATTTCAAAGTAATACATTGACTTCGATAAAAGTTCCAACGGCTACGTTCGAGACGACTAGTTAACGGCGTGTCATCGTCATTAGATCATTAGGTCATCGTTTTCAATTGAAAAAGAAAAAATGTGAATAAATCAAGATGTAAAAGTCAATTTTGTGTTGCTTCAGACTGGCGATGGTAAACGCGCACGATAATTACGACAGTACGGTTAATGATCGCGGCAAAGGAATCGCTCGAAAAATGTTCTTGCGATAAATTATCTCGACGGAAACCGGTGTCGCGCCAAGTAAGATTCCAACGCATTCCTTTTTCTCTTTTCCCTTTTCTCTCCGTTTCTTTTCCTCCTCATAATCATTAGACGACTCGCGTGATTCGAGACGATGCACTTACGGCAAAAAGGTAATCATAATCGATCTGTTTGTCCTTTCGCATTATTCGTCGATGACATTTTTACCGCGCATCGTATAATTTCCCTCGGAGGCCATTAAGCAAGCGTGTATTGGATAATAATCAACCGTTACGAAAGCATCTTTCGGCAAAAGCAATTTCAACATTTCATGTCCAAGGATATCGGGCATTTTAAAAGTAATATGCGCGCAGGACATGAAGGGTGTAAAAATCCAGTATCGTATCGTGTTCATTGAGGTAATTGCAGGTATTTACAAAAGACATAACAATTTTCGGTTATGACGATATTAATGGATCCCCTAATTATCTTAATGCGCACGAATAAAATTCAAGTCGAATCACTTTCTTATCAAATTTTATGAAAGATAGCTTAGACAGATTTTTATAACATTGACTTTATTGTTTTTAGATTATGAAAAAAGACGCGTAAGAGGTTAGTTTAACTCGGAATTGGTTTCGCGGCGTCGTAAAGACGCCATTGATTTGTTGCCGTCGGATACCTCGACTATCTATAAATTGGATACAATTCTCGAGATCGCTAACGCGTTATAATCACACATGGCAATGTATTATTAGAACTTCATCGTGAGATAATCTTTAATTCATCTCTGTTTCGTTTTCGAGGCTTTTATTTTTCACTGGAATGGTGCTATTCGTCACCGTTGAAACTAGCGCTGGTTATATTCGCGCTCCGGTGTCGAGTAAAAATTAAAGGCGATAATCAACGAGGAAACGTTTTCATTCGAGGGTAACGAGCTCGATTATAAATTAACGACCGTGTCGTGGCTACCGACGCGAAGGCGTGCATCGCTGGGATGGACGAAAAAAAATGAATGGAAAGTGCAAGATATGGCAAATTCTGCGCGATAACGTTCATACTTATCGACATGATGACGTGTTCTACTGATAAATAATTAACTGCCACGTAAAAGCTGTAGTAATCGTGCGTACACAGCAATCGCGCATATGCTTTTACGCTTGACCGACTTCGTCGGATTGCCCCGATGCGATTAACGCAACATTTTTTGCTAGTTTTACGCGCTTAATTAGCCACGTCATGTATAAATAAAGTAGTAGGGACGATAGATAGTTGGCGCTGTAATCGCTGTGCCACAAAATAACTAATGAAATGAAACCGGTTAGCTTGAGTAACTCTGCTAATATTTTATAACTAGACAGAACGTTTGTTTGCTGGATTTTTTAATGAATTTTATTTATTGATACGAATCATAAGCTTGTTTGATTCTATAATTTTGCAACTGGGTAGTATGTTTAGTCGATGAATCTCCTTGTATTTTCTAACGCCTTTTCTAGGAATTATATTTTGTACAATATCTTAATTTTATTCTCCATCATCGTAGCAACCTTGGCAAATTTTAAACAAACGTCAAATCAAATTTCCATTTCGTCATCGTCATAATTAACATCGATTATATTTTAATAATTTGTTCGTGATGCTTGTTCCAAGTGCTCGATTTTGTGTTACTTGGAACTAATCACCATGCTGAAAGATTTTCCGTTGTCAAACGGTCTTATTCACATCGGGCAAATTCGAAAACGGACGCTCGTGTAAACCAGTGCGCGCATAGCTGAATACTTAACAAGCCCCCGGTGTGTTACCAATTTGAGGATTGTCGTTACAATTCCGCGTGCCCGAAATTGTACGCTTGACGATGAGTTCGGGAACCCGGTGAACGGCGGAAATCCGGCCGACCGTGTGTTTGCCCAATGTGTCGCATTTCCACAGCTTCGACGAGAGCACGACCGCGTCGGCGCGCATTAATTCACGCGTAACTCAAAGATTGATGCGCTCGGTGAAGCTAGAAAAATGTTCCGCGTTCCCTGCGTATTGTTAATTAGGTTTAACTCTAGCACCAAGATTTGTAGTCTTTTTCTTTTGTTTCCTTTTATCCTTTAGATATTTCGCTTAAAACTTCTCGAGGTAGCTCACGTATCGTCCAATGAAACGAAGACGCGTAATGGGTAAGAGAAATGCGAGGGACGTTGCCAGATAAGAGCTAGGGCGTTCGGCTGTTCCATTGGGGTGCCGTTCACAAGGCCTGGAAATCAATTTAGAGAACGCCCGAGATAACTGGATAACATCGCTCGTAGAAATCATCGATTTCTTTCCCAACGTCCTAGATCTTTCGCGAAACGTCAACGACCTCAGTCGTCGAACGACCAAACGAATCGCATTTATCGGACCATGGGGGGCATAAATCATACGCGCGCCGCTAGAGCGCCACGTTCGGATCCGTTTAGGGCATACTAGGCGAGATGATGCGCACCTAGCGGTTTACTATGGGAAGCTTGATGAAAACAGTTATCTGCGTAAGAAGAGCATGTCTCACTCGTTGAACGAGATAAAATTTAAGTGAAAGATAATATGGGGTTCAGTTCCGTATGATTCGATGATCAGGGGCACCCAAGCGAGGCGAATAGGCGAAGACGAGCAACGGGAACGATGGTTCAGTAACACGCGCCATAACGACCCGTATAAAGGACGCCATCTACTTTGACGCAACGTATCATCGCTCTATGCTTCGTTTAAAGACCGAGGCAGCGTGTCTTTCTGGAGTTCTGGACGGCGCGGCGCCGCGTTGATTGCGTTACACTTGGCGTACGAGAGCCTTCATTAACCGTTGGCGATATTTTGAATATCTCATGCCTTGTATACCTGGTGTCGCAGCGAATAAAAAACCGCATGAGGATAAAGGGAGAGACAAAGAAGGGGATTGAGTTAATTATCGTGAAATCATACGGACGCGATAATTAACTCTTTCTGCCGTGCCGTTTCTCTTCGACCCTGCCATTCTACCCTGCTTCTCGATCGTTTTTTGCGCGAAGACGATACTCGCTGACCGTGAGCACGGTCTCGCTATTAATTATTAATTCGTATTAATTAAAACCCGGTTTCCGGCGCGATGGTCTAGATATATCTGGTGTATGCAATTCTTCACGCGACGCGGTTACCACGACGAGAACTCGTTGCGTGGAAAGTTAACCATCGTCGATTACATTGTTTCATTCGGTTGCCTTCTCAGGAGAAACTCGAGAACGAGAATATAGGAATTATCGATGTTCGGCACGCTGTGCTTGCAGACGAGTCGGGTTTTCCAGCGACTGCTTACCCTTCAAATTTTTCATTGCAAACGTGACGAAATTTCGACGAGCTCTAGCGGAGGAAAAACGCGATCGTTGAGAGATACGCGTCGGCCTCGACACCGTTTCGAGGACGGCTATTTCGAATCCCTGGGTGCTTCTTCGCTCGAATACGCGTCGAATGTCACGAGACGCGAATAAGCTGGTCCTTTTCGCGGGAATATAAATGCGCGTCCGTTTGGCGAAGGAAGAGAGGAGAGGAGAGGAGAGGAGAGGAGAGGAGATAGTGGTACGCGCGCGTACATATACCGCTACGACTGGTCCTCTCGCAAGGGAGAGAAACATGCGAGGTCCGAAGAAGGGCGAGTGGTTAAAGGGAGAGAAACGCGGCGGAGAAAACGGGGGGGAGGAATGGAGAGGAAGATAGCTTGAAGGGGCCTTCAGGAGGGCTCTGCATTGAGTTGTAAAAGCGTTCGTTCGCTCTCGCCGCCAGGCGGCATGGTCGCTTATGTAAAGGCCGGCTACACGCCGCGTGATGAGTGGACGCTGTTCCACGAGCGTTTCTTCTTTTAACTCTTTGCTCTCGCTTTTGCACTCTTACCTGTCGTTGCTTATGTACACGAGCCACAGTGAGGCCCGTATGCGTGAGTACTCCTCGATCGGATAGCCGTGCCACGCTACACCGTCTGTGCAGCCTCTCCGCTCTTCCCCGCGTTAAGAAATTTTTTTCCTTCCCCCTGTGTTACGATCGGCGAATCGACAACCCCCTTATTCTCGTCCACGAATGTACATCGGTTGCTCGCGTGCTCGCGTGTCTGCCATCAAGAAAACGGTCCCAGCGAACCTTCTAATCGAAAGCAGGCCCCTTTTTTTCCTCCTATTCTGGTCGTTGGAAGCGCGCACATGGCGCGCAGTGGCGGCCAGGGCGACGCAAAACGAGTCCCGCAAATTGGACGATTCTTTCGGCCGATGAGCGATGTCGCCAGTCGAGCGGTACTTTTTTCTCCACGCTGCTCGGGATACGCGGAAATTACTGGCTCGCTATTCGCTAACGATCGCTCGTTTTCTCTCTCCCTTTCTATCTTCTCAAAGGCAGACCGAGGTAACAACGAGCATTGCGTTCGTTATTACAGTGTATCGACCAAACGACTGCAAGGGTTTTACTAAAGCTAGCATTAACCAATACTGTGAAGCGCGATGTAGTTTAACGTGCTCGAATTAACGCTAGCGTACGTGACAATTGACTCGGCCAGGAGTGACCGCGGGGTCGCGTTAAGAGCAGACTAGTCGGAGGCTGGAACCGTGGCGGATAGGTCGTCATCGGCGTTTGGCGAAATAGCTGGGGAAAATGTATGTCACAGGAGACGGTGGCGCGATTAAGCAGCAGTTTATTGGGTATCCGATCGTGGGCATATCTATGTGGATCAGGTAGGTAAGTTAGTCGGTTGCCGGTTTGTCGAGGCGGAGTAGAGGAGAGCGCGATGACGAGAGAGACCGAACCGGTTATGGGCGAGGCCCTTCGACTCTTCGTATTCTTGTTCCCGTAGCTGGGCTTTGCGAAGGGAAGGGGGTGAGAGAAGGGAAGAGAAGGAGGGAGGGAAGGTGGTGGTAGTTAGGAGAAGGGAGACGGTCGAGAAGGAAGAGGGGTATACCAAGTATGGTGGCAAAGAGGATGATGGGGTACCGAGGCTCGCGAAGGAGAGGAGCGAGGCCGAAGAGGGAACAGCACAGGGTGAGCTGAGAGGATGGGATGAGGAATTCTCGTTGGCTTTCGCTTCGATGTCTTTATACGCGCGGCTCTTGTATGGTTGTGGGACATATATCTGTCTCGCGAGAGCGAGGCGCGCCGCCAAAAAATCAGATCGAGTGTAAAAATCGCATAAACTCGTCCTGGAGAGTCGAGAGCTATGTCGGCCCAGTTGGCGCTCGCTCAGAGCCTCTCTCCCGCTCTTTTTCGCTCTCTTACACTCTCTCTTTCTCTCTCTTGTCCGCTCTTTCTCTTGCTAGTGGCAGCCTCTTTCTCTTGGGACCAACCGCCCTCTCTCTCTCTCTCTCTCTTTTACCCGCGTGATCTTTTTTTCTCCGTCTTCCTCTTTGCAGTCAGGGCTACAACACGGCCGTGCTCGCATGACTCCACCTCGAAGAGAGGCCGATCACCTCCCATATTTCCTCTTATTCTGCTTGTCTGCCGCGCGCTAGAGTTATGCGGTTTGCCGCGCTTATGAAGGATCCGCTCTTCATCGACAAGCAAAGCGTTCGGCCACGTTCCACCCTGTACCGTAGCCAAGAGAGCGCACCGCGTAATAATTTCGCTTCGGATACGGATTGCCTTCTGACCGACTGTGCACGTGTTAACGCTTGACGTTAATGAAGCGGTCGGCATTAATAAGGTGATATTTCACTGTTCGGGTTTTATCTCCACCTTAAGGCTACCGGTCTCTCCTTTGCGACGCGTTCCATCGGTTATGCACGAGGAGTACCGAGTCAGAAAAATGGTAAACCTCTTCAGAAACATATTTCCTTCGTTATCGAATCCTGGCTCTCGTAGCATTTTCCAATCGATGGTCTTTTCCAAGCGAGACGCTGGCAATCGGTTTTAGCGTGGCGCGTACGCCAAAGTAGTAGCCGTCTTATCTCTGAAATCCTAGGTGGACTGGGCTGCTCGATACGGCCATAAATCAGGGACTCGTTCGCCGACTGGCGCGCAGTTTACACGATCGATCTCACGGTACGATACGCAATTCCACGGTTTGCCAAAGGGATCTCTCGAACATTGCCGGGAGAGACTTGGAGGCAATTACCCTTTCCTTGGCGACTGGTACCGAACCACGAACAAAGCCAAAGCGTGTTCGAGTATGAGTTTGTTCGTAATGGCGAGAAACGGGCAAAGAGAAGCGAGTCGGCCGGAGGCCGAAGTCGGCGGACTCAGACCGCCAGCAGGATGTACCGGAGAGCAAAGAGTGCAGTCGTTGCAATGCACCTCCTAACGAGCTCGCTTTGTTTTGCGGCGCATGCATGTGCATGCTACATGCAGGTATGGCCTGTGCGCGGTATATACGTGTAGAATATATGCACATACGGAATATAAGCGCGGTCCACATGTACAGGGTGTCCTGTCCAAATGCTGCTAATTTTCACTAACGTATTTCGCGCGATCCGTCATCTGGTTGCTACGATTTCAAGGACGTTGCGATATATCTGGGGTGCGCTTAAAAGTCCACATGTCGTTCCTTCGAAAACCTTTAACGTTTTAGGCGTTTCAAGTTTTTAGAGTTCGACCGAGGCTGGCCGTCGTGTATTTCGCCCCATAAACGGGAAACGTACTCGAACTTGTTAAACGAACGAACGGAATGGAATCGTCCCGCGACGCTGGAGAACGTGTATAGTGTGGGACTAAGCACGGTACAGTCGATTCCCGCTCATGGTTGCATCAGCCTGAGAGCAGAAGGGTCGCGTTATCCTCGAATCTGTATGCAGAAGTTCGCAGTTAGGCCAACTTAGGCCGGCTGTGTCCTCCGGTGTGCAGGAGCGTGTGGCTATCGTACGGAGAAGAATGCTAGATCGTCTGTTCGGCTGTCCGTATCGTGAGAAGAAATACGAGGTACGTGGTCGACACCCGGTATATTCACCGTTCGAGTACATACGGGTGTATAGATAGGGAGACAGAGGGAGACCGGTTCCATACATGGCTTCCGAACGCTTCTTCTTCTTGCGCTAAGACCGCAAGAGAGACAAGCATCAGCTGCCGTTTCCCTCCACTAATGAGATGGAATTGGACGCGGCCGAGATTTTTCTAGACTCGTCCTCTCCACGGCAGCGAATCAACCGTGGGCCTCCGTGTGCCTCTGCCGCTGTAGCACAGCCCCGGCATTGCCATCTAGTTCGCGACATTCCCGCGAGCGCGACCGGCGGTGCTCTTTGATACCAATCGTTTAATTGCGTCCCATTAGCCCCAGCCTGGGGCCCTCCCGTTCGCTGAATGCGGCCAGGAACGAAAGTGGCTGGTTGAAAGAACGAGGATCTGGACCGTTCCTTTCTGTGTTCTTTACTCTTTCCCTCTTCTCTTTCTCGCCCTCGTCCTCTCTCTTTCTCTCGGTCTTTGCTCACTACGTGTCCCTCGTTCCTGCGCTGCTTCCCCCGAGCTTTTCTCCTCGTCCTTCTTCCACCGAGAAGCAGGTATAGCGTTGTGGATAGTGGTGACGCGGTACGTAACTGGCCATCGTCCAACTTTTTCTCGCCGGCAAGCCGACGGTTCGTTATATCTGGAGCCCGCCATTCGGGGCCCGCTACGTGATGTGACGCCGGCAGAGATGGCGACCCGTCAGGCCCAACCTACCACTTTTTCCACCCGGGTTCCTGAATACCGTGTTTCCTAAAGGCTCTCCGTCCACCTTCTCCCCATTCTCCTCTCCCTTCTTTTTTCTTTCTTTCTCTTTCTTTTCTTCTTCCTGACTGCTGCGCCGCTACCACGGCATGCATCGCAGTTTTGCGTGCGTCCTCCACCACCATCGGCAACCGCCACCCCACGCATGCTACCCCGAAATCTTCCAATCCGCGGGCGGAACGTCGATCAAACCGGAACGGCCTCTTTTGAAATTACGCCGGCCCGTTTCCACAGCTCGTCTTTCTCCGTATTCCTCGTTAAAGATGGCTATACGCCTCTACCGAAAGAAACTCTGGCTCGTTGTCTTCCCTTGCCCTACCGTCCTCGCTCATAATTACGCAAGAAGCGTTCGTTTCGCGTGCTCCGCTTGCGTTTTTCCCCCGAAGAAGAAGTTCAATTCCGACCATCGTACTCGTGGATGATCGTGAGGGGAATAGAAAACGGTCGCGTTACCGGTTTTCCCGAGGTGGTAATGAAAGGCAGAGGACTATCAGTCTTTCTAGCAGCTTCTATGTGTCGTTCCTCCCCCTTTGAGACGGCCACGTACATCTTTTTCTTCGTCCCTCCAGCGATATTCGACAACTTTGTTCCCCGAAATTCCCTCGAATGCCAAGGGTAGAGCTTGACGAAGAGGCCGCGTGCCGCAAATGGCGATCGCGGTTTCGCTTCGAAGACCGCTCGAGCGTCTCGGTCGCGGCGGCGAGAGGAAGAGGCAACCAGCTTCTTCGAGGTCCGGTTGATTTAATCGGATTGCTTCGTTTCAACTTTCGGCTCGCATTTTCTTCGTTAACGATGACGACGAGTGAGCCGAGCCGCCTACGGCATGCCGCGATAAAGCTATGCGACGTGGAACGCGTAATGAACGTACGTGCGATCGGCCCGAGCAATCTGCCCTACTTCGGTATACGTCGCATTAACTTTAACGATCTTTGAAACGGCACGACGGGAATGAAGACACAGAGAACGCGTACGACGATGCCGCGTAATCACTCGGACAAGTCGGCGTCCAACTGTGCACAGCGTTTCACTAATCGTTACCCTCCTGCTGTTACGGCTGATTACGAAGCTCCACTCTCGGCGATACGTACATGTAACGTGTACAAATACACCTAAGAGGTGAAACGAAATCGCGAGAAACGTCGATCGGCAATATCGTTAGCATTTATTGCGAAATAATCCATCCGAGTACTACTTGTCGCTCTAATCCCATACTTTTTTATTCTGTTGCAGGTAAGCGTTCCGCTAGATCGTAGCAAAGAACGAAGAAGCGAACGTTGTCACGGTACGAGTAAGTAGCAACACCGTCTACGCTTTTCCAAAATCTATATAGTCATGCTCGATCGCGTTACAGTAGTCCTGTGACAAACGACAGGTCCGATCAGTAGCGATCGTTTTGTCGTTCGGATAGTATCGTCAACTTTGCCCTTGAAACAACGACTACGATTTTAATGACTGGCGAATAAATGAACGAAACAAAGGTTGGAATATCGTCGTTAGTCATGTAGCTCGACGAGGAGGAAACGTCTAGCGGTAGCGTTCGGATCGCTTAGTCAGAGGGGTAGGCTTTATAAGGCGCAAGGGAACTTAGCTCGTTGGAGTCAGCAGGACGGTAGCTAGTGAGGATTTACGATCCCCTCTATCTTAGCACGGTTTCGTCGAGCAGCGCAACACGTCGGATCCCATCGGCAATGGGATTATATCGCATAGAAGGTGGCTGCTTGTATCGCATCAAGATAGGTAGATATCGCTCTTGAGAACTCCTCTCTGGCTGCACCAGCGGCAGCATCAGCATCAACAGCACACCGGCAGCAGCAACAGCACCAGCAACAGCGGTCGTGCCTTAGGCCCACTCACGTTGCATGAGTTCCGTGACGCCCCTCTCCTCCATTCCCATCCCCTTTACAACCCTCTCTTGCTTCTCTGTCCACGGCTAGCTATTGCCTCTCGGTCGCTCCTTTTTCTTTCAGCTGTATTCTCCTCTGACTTTTATTTTCCCTCGATTCCGGGAAGCATCGCGCGCACCACGAAGGCGAAGGGATAACGGGCAAGTGGTGGGAAGGCGAGGGAGGCAGGTACACGTACACGAAAGCTGTTCAAAGGAGAGAAAGAGCCGTGTGCAATGCGAACGAAAGAGAGAAGGGAGTCGCGTTGTCGGAGCGAAATGAAGAGAGGCGGCAGACGACAGTGGGCGAGTGTAAACCATCGCTGTGATTTAATTGTGTCCGCCTAGTGTCCGCTAGACCTTTCGCCTCCTTGTAATTTGTCCTTTCTTTCCAACTTTTTTTTTTTTTTTTTATTTAGTAGAAATTTACAATCAATTCTCGCATTGAGAATTTTCAGTAATTTTGTCTGGCGTGGCGCAGTGACATGGCTAATTATTTATAATAAGTTAATACTCATTATAAATAAGTAAATATTACTTGATATGAATATCTAGTTAAATCTTGCGCTTAGGTCTAACGGGTAGTGTCTCTTCAGCCTGCGGATCCGGTCAGACGTATCGAGTAATCCAGTAATTAGGGGGTTTTCCATGTTTCTTGACTCTTTTGTTATTTCTTCTTTGACCCTGGGTATCTTGAGGTCGCGATGTATTGCTTCGTCGGTGACATTTGCATTTATCAGGGATCTTAGCGTTTTCGATTGGAAGCATTTCAATGTTGGAATCACTTGCTGTGCCCCATAGTTGGATTCCGTAGGTCCAGACAGGTCTTCCGAACTTAACAGTCGAAGTACCTATTATTTCAATTTAAAATTTATAGAAAATATCTCTTCAGCCGCGTCTAATGTCCAAGATTATTTTATCGCTGACCGTGCAAATTTATTTTTCGCAAGCCAAGTGTCGGATCGTTTGTACCCGAACATAGAGGCTAGCTTGGTATATTGGGCTCTACCAAGACGTCTAGAAACGTGCAAGAGCGTGAAGCGACAGTGGAATACGTACGAGGGTGGTGGAACGATTCGTGCGAAGATCGGCAGGTAATAAAGACATTTTCTTCGGGCGCATCACCGCGGATCCCGAGTTAATTAATGCCGGCCGAAGACGTTGGATCTCTGTCCGCGGGGTATCGCAATATAAATAATAATAATTTGGCCGAAAAATGCCGGAACATCCCTCCGATGATTATCTGCTCGTAAATTCCGGCATAAAGATATCGCGAGTAAATTGCGAGCTGGCGCGGAAGGGTTTCGAAAGAGGAGTTCAGGGAACACGAAGATCGGAAGGGGTTGGGTTAGGTAGACTGGGTGTGAGGGCAAGGGACGAAGACCGAAAGGGACAGAGAGAAGAGCCGGGGCTAAAGAGAAGAAAGAAAAGATGAAAGAAGGTGGACGCGCGCACGCACAAGCGGTACCATGAAGAAGAGAAGCGTTTGACCGGGGCTCTCACTTCACGCTCGCAAGTATTGCGGCGTGGCTCCGGTGGTTATTGCAATATAGACGGGGCGGTAACAGACCAATCACGTGCCGGCTACTAATTTGCTCGACTCAAACAGCTGCCGTTCTACCGCCTATGCGAAAGACCCGTGTGTGGACCCTTTGGCTTATTCTTTCTCTTCGAGTATATCCTACCTCCGATCCTCGATCGAGGATTCGATCCCCCTTGGACTCATGCTGCGATATTCGATCATTCCCCTGGCCTTCCTCGCCTACGCTTTTCGTGCTCTTATTCGATCCTTTGCCATCTCCTCCGATCCTCCCCATCTTCGTCCTCTTCTTCCTCTTTTCTCTTCAACTACCCGCTGCCTACCCGCTAGCCGGACAAAACATTTCTTAATTGGGTTTCGTTCAGAAAGAACGTCCATCCGACTGTGCTTCGGAGGGATCCGACTGGATCGGCGGAGAACGGCTTCTGCCGTTACCGCTCTCTCTGTGCTTCTGTCGTTGTATCGTGCCCTTTCTCCCTGTTGTTCTCTTGTCACAATTATTTATTTCCCTCGGTTCTTCAAACGTATCCCGAATACTCTACCTAAGTTCCAGATATATTGTATTTACGCGAGCACTAGCGATCCACGCGCGTCCAGCTGATACAAATACGGAGGGCGGGGGCTAAGCTCGTTGTTCGCGTGATAAGGAACAACCGTTGCGTTTGTAGGATTGCGATCGGTTTGTAGGTTGGCCGACCGGTCGCTGGCTGCTGGGCCCGTAATTCTATAAATAAGCGGTCTGTAGAAATCGTAGGCTCGGAGCGGTCGACAGTCTACAGCGTATAATGGTGGACGTCGCGCGATATGTTAAGTGGCGCGTTGATCGGCGAGTTGGAAACTGCCTGGTGGCCGGTCGCAGCTCTTGCAAAAGAAGGGGAAAAGAAAAAAGAAACTTTCATCGCAACAACGATACATTATTATAATTTGCATGTAATTACAGGAAGACGTGTAATTACTCCGCTTTACGTAGATTACAAAATACGCGTTCAACGGGTAAATAATTGCCCGTGAATGTTGACTGCGCATTATCAATGATTGTTTCCCGTGCACCGATAGGCATCGCAGTCTACAGCAGCTTTACTTACTACGGCTGCCAGTTCTTTTGCTTTTATTTCCAGCCCGCGCGCTCCCGCCATTATTATAATCGCATATCCTTGATGCTTATAGTCGACGTGCCTGTGTAAAAACATTTCGTCTAGACGAGACAAATTTTCACCGCTTTCCTTGAAACGCGTTCCCTCTCGTTCGAGAAACGATCGTAGGTTGTCCGGTGACTCGCGTGTTCTCCAACTTTCGATAAGTCGTCGCCGCGTGCATGAGTCACGTGTCGGTCGTCGGCTGTCTCCAGCTTTTCCAGAAGGTCCGCGATTAACGGCCGCAAACAGTCGCGCGTCGTAATGCCCTTATAATTCAGCAGGGCTGACAGTGGTAGCTCTTGCGGGTCGAGGGCCCACGCAACCAGAGTCGCGTGAATAATAGTGGCACGACGCGACTCTCGCGATATAATGAAATCCCCAGGCAGAGGGCTGCTTTCATCATCCTCGGCCCTCTATGATCTACAAACGTGTCCCTACCTTGACCATACCCAATGTTCGACTTCTTCTTCACCTTTGCCAATTTATCTCTCCTACTATACGAAATCGAAATGAATACGAAATCACGAAACGATGAATGCTCTGTCGTCGAAAGGTCTGCAAAATATCGCAATGTTTGACGTAGTAGTTTAGTGTTGGAAATTGTAGGTCGTAGAAGAACCGTAAGAAAGATATCAATGAACGATGAAATGTTTTTCTGTCTAGTTCAATGACGTATAATGATACACGAAGCTTGAGCTTGACGATCGCCTCGATCAATCAGACGCGCCATTCCGAACGAATAACGTGGCTCATTTTGATTCCACGCTAGCAACGCAGGATTAATTAGATTCTAGACCGGTAGACAGCATGTTGGTCGTCGGCTGGGTGCAGTGGGACGTTCGATAACAGCTTCATTCGTTCAAAGGCATTCCAGAGAGTACGGCAAATACCTGACTTAGTGGTCGGTGTTCAGCAGGGCTCTTGACACCACATTTTCTCGGCCGGAGAACTCTATGACTAGCTTTCTCCTTTGTTCCGCATAGCTTTTTTCCTTCATCCTCGCCTCCTTCTTTCTCCTTGCAGTACGACGTTCCTTGCATTGTTTCGCAACTTTCTCCCGTATTTTCGATAGGCTGCGCGCCGGCACACAGGAATTCGTGAAACGAAGGGACAAAAAACCTGGTACAAAGGAATCTTATTTATGGGAGATAGGACGCGAATGCAAGTACGTTTCCTCGGCCTCTTTCCAGGATCATCCCTTCAAGTAGGCTCAGTACGCGATACGTTCAACGCGCAAGGGAAGCGTACATTTCTTGAAACGAAGTAGATAATTAAGTTTTCGTTACGCTTGTATTTATCGTTAGGATATAAATTAGTTTCAAAATTCGCGAGCCGGGGACGTCTGGCCGATCGGAAAATGAACGTTTCATAATTTCAAGATGCCGTTACTTTGGGGAACGTCAGGCACGTACCCGCGGACGTCGGTAATCCAATAGCGGCATCGATCTTCCGGACGCTCGGACCATTAGACTCGACGTCAGTTTATTGGTCCACATATCACGCCATCGCCCAAGAGGATTGCCATCTCTCTCTTAACCTTTCCCCGGCGCAATTTGATTTCGCTGTAATTACCGCTTCGGGTAATGTTTCTCGCGTGCACACGGGAGCATACTGGACGGAATAAATTCACCTGCCGGAAATTCCACGGCGATTAACATAATTAGGCCAATAGCGTCGCGATCAACCACATAAATTTCAATCGTAGCCTGGTCTTGCGAGCACACGTCCGCCACGATCAACTCGAATGTTTCCTCGGCCAGCAAGCCATTCGACAGAGGCGTTATATATCGGTTTCTAGTAGGTTTCATCGAACGGGCGCGACCGTTCAGTCAAACGCGCCCCGGTATTTCGGTTGCGCTTCCTGAAATATAGCCAATCTCGAGAATGCTCTTGTCTGACTTTAGATCCCCCTGCTCCGATTCGGTTCGCCCTCTGTTACCGCAGGAACAGGGCTGACGGTGGCATAATGCCTCGCCGGATATGCAAATCAATCCCGCAGTTTCCAATGATTTATTCAGCCTGTGCAATTCGTTTAAGTGTATCCTGATTCCATTTGGATTAGCCAGCCATTTTGGTTATTTGCAGCAGTCGAGCTTTTCGTACTGGTAGTCCGCTCTGCTATGCTCTGTATCTGCGAATCGTGTTCGTTCATTTGTCCCGACGTTCCTCCGGCTTCGTTCTCTCGCGCGACCTTTCCATCTTCAAATTTAAATATAAGTAAAAGGGTCTGCTAGCGCAATCCGGGAATAGCACTTCGCTTTCCGGAGGGTTGATTTGCCTTGCATGAAGCTTAAGATGCTGCCGCCACCGTCCACGCCGCTGGAAATTCGTTGCACCGCGTACACGTTGCACCGACCCCAGTGTGTTCACTGTCTTCTCCTATCTTCAACCAGGAAGAACTGGACTGCCTTCTCTCTTTTCATTGACTTTTTGTTTCTTCAAACCCTGTGCCCCTTGCTTGCCGTATCGTACTCTGCTCGCCGCTCCACACCCTCCAACTACCCCGTCGCGTTTGAATTATCTTTTTTCCTGCGCGGTCCTTCTCGTTCTCTCTTCGTTCGCATTCCAGCCAGGCTCACGTATCAACACTGTATTTGCTGCACGGTTTTATGCAAATGTAATCAGATTATTTGCCATTTGCCCGGGCAAATTTTGTAGACGCCGTTTCAGGCTAACGTTAATAGGTGCGCATGCGTTCCGGCCTTTCCATACCGAGCAACGAACGCCTCGATTCCTTGATCGATCGCCGTCCCGTGTAGCATCGCTGATAAATTTCAGTCCGTGATCGTGCTACATGTATCTTCGATTATCATTTTGTGTTACGGCATCGTATGAATAGACGATCAATGGCGTTTAATCGCCACATCCGTCGGTTTACCTGTAGACGAATCAATTTACGCAACCCTTGCTCGATGAAAAACAGGGAAAGCGCGAACAAACGTCACGGGGAAATATTTGTCGCGATAACGTAAAATCCAGTGCATAGCTTTCTGATTATGAGTCACTGTTAGTGATTATTTGTAGCGTTACTTCATCGTTTATTCCAACGTTCCATGATAAACGTAATCTTTACGAAAGAAAAACTTGGAGAAAGAAAGGAAAATGATAACCCAGTGTATGCGTCGTCCTGCATGGCCTTCTGAAAGGTCTTCGGAGCTGTTTCCGTGCTAATACAATGTGGATTGTATCGATCGAAGCGGTCGGAGGTCGAAAACCTCGCCAAGTCCAGCAACGCGATCAGGCCCCGCTGTGAAACCCTAACGTTGCTTCGTGTAATTGGAGTGACCCCGTTTGACCGCGATAATGGCAGCCCCCTTCGACGGTGACCTTTTGGCTCTCTTCGTCGCGAAGAATCGCGTAATAATATCGTAATGACCGTCGGTATCAAGTAACGACGACTACCGCTTATCGAGTCGTCTACGATTTTTCGTTTATTCTCTTCCGTCTCCAAATTTTCAATAAATTTCATCGTCGACGAAAGGCGCCAGAGAGATATATCCTGAGACTATGGTCACAGCGAATTTTCACCAATTGTCTTTCGTATCGAAAGTTGCGGATACTTATGCAAATTCGAATCTTTATTGAGAAAATGGAACCCAAGCAGAAAGTCGCCTTACTGGCTAAATATCATTTTATGTTTCTTTCTATTTTCACGAGGAAATTTTGTATTATTTTGTCGAATTACGCACGACCCATTTTCTTCCGCCACATTTCACGGACTTGCTTTCGCGTTCGTACGAGGTGCACTGTTGTGAGAAAAGACACTTTCCCAATACGTTTTCAAATATCCTATAATTGCACGAATCATTGAAGTTGATGGAAGAACGCGTCCGCTTTAGAGCCCCGTAGCTTCAGAGGGTGCGATCGGATCGTGAGAGGAAGTTTGCGCACAAAGAGAGCGTGTCCATGAAAGTTGCGTTTGCAGACTTTAATCAGACCAGCGTCCCGGTTCGCCCGCTCGTTCGTCAGAGGAAGTTTAACGCAGTGGCGAAAGATTGCGTCCGCCAGAGGTTGTATTTTCGCGGCCTGTGAATTGAAAGCTCAAACACCGAGCATCCGTGTAGGATCGCACGTCGTGCTTTTAGATTGGATGTCATTCCGCCAGCAGTTACCGCGGATTCGCATTTATTATCAGCAATTTAACTACTTCAACATCGCGCCGGCACCGCCATAAATATCAGCTACCGTATCCCGGAGAACGATCGTTGTTGCGATAGGGATGCACTAGATCGCGGTTGCACGACTCAACGCCACTGAAGAGAGAGAGAGAGAGAGAGCACAATGAAACGAAGGCGTGGGGAGTGAGGTAGACAGAGAAGGAGACTGCACACAGGGATCGTGTGAGAGGAGGGATGAAGCCGACTAACATGGAGGGGGTTAGAAACGGGGGTGGGTTTCAACAGTGAAAGAGAGATAGAGAAAGAGGGAAAGCTGGTCGAAATAGAGGACGGCGGTAGACCGGCACACCGGGTTCGAGTACAGTCGACGGTGTTACGCTAGAGGCTATACTTATATCTATGGGCGGTGGTGCATGGTGTGCCATGATGGCAGTAACTCCGGAATCCCGGGGCTTAAACTCACCTCGCACCGAGGATCAGTGGGGAAACTTGCCGTACCGCGGCTTAAAGGCTTCGTGGTTGCTGCTCCCTTGCTTTCCAGGCACCGGGACCAACTTTTCGCCATGTTAATGGCCGCAATATGATCATACGTGAAACGTTCGCGTATTTATACGCTTCTCCGTATCGTTCTCCTGCGAGCCTCGTGCGTCCAAGTTGCGCAGTTTTGATGGAAGTACAGCTCCAAGAGGTTGCTGAGTTTCCACTGCCTAGTAAAGCATCGTGTAACTTCAGCAGCTTTTCTTTGGTTCTGCATTAGTTCACATTTTGCTACCGTTTGCTCGTAATAACGCGTTCTGTTCGAAGAACGAGCGTATCTGCCGATGGAGGACCAGAGACGCAAAGGGGAGGGAATATCGAAGAAACAAGGGACGATTTCAATGTCAACAGGAAGAAGACGAAAGCAAAAAGATCGGAACGATAGAGTGGAACATTGAGAATAATTCTTTAACATTGCAGTATATATATGTCGGGTTATCGTTAGAATCGAGGGCGCGTAACAATTCGTCATTTGAATTAGCCATCGTTTTCTACCGCAGAGATTATATTTACAGGTACAAATATGACTTTTTACAGAGTTCGACGAATAACCGTGGTGTTTAGACACGCCAGATGCCATTGACAATGTTCTTGGGTTCGATAACGAATCCACGGTCAACGGGGTAACTCTTTACTAAACGTGGAATACTTTGAAGCACAAAATACGTTTGCTGGGACGCCCGGTATATACTGCTCGATGTGTAACTTTCCAAGGCGATCGCACGAATAAAAGACTGATGAAAATGTTCCTCTCTTTACGATTGCGTTCGTTTGTTATATACTGGTTGGAAGCATCGAGAAAGTTGCAATCGCCGTTGCTAGGCAGTTTCTACCTGGAGTTCGATTATTAATACAACGCGTGTCCCATTAAATTGACACCTCCGAGGCAAAATCACACGTGGCTAGGCCCGTTCTCGAGGCCGTATGCCGCCACAACCACGTTTCCAGGGAGAACCATACAACCACTGCACACCTCCGTCAGGCAAAACGTCCATCCCGTGACCGTGGCTACGTTCTGCGACCAGTTGTGTCACCTCGAGCCCAATCCCACTATCACGAATCTCGAACAATTACAATCCGATTGAATGACAACGATTGCTTAATTACGGCTATGATAGAATCTAAAGTATTGGAGGATTTCCCCGAAATTCCAAAGGAAAGGCTCCGGTGTCCTTTCATCTCCGACAGGTATATATCGTTAGCAAAAGGAGGAAAGAATTTTACGCATGATCAATAGCACATATTGTATAAACTAAATCGTTGGCTTGGAATTTTTACGTTTGGAAGTTCGAGGGAGATGCTCGAGACGATCTCTACCTTGCAACCCCTCAGTAAACTATATTTACTTCCCTAAAAGCTGTTTGCGAATAATTTATGTTTGCAGTACTACATTTTCCTATCTTCTGTTCTAATATCTCTTTATCGAAAAAGAGGAAGCAAATGCTCGTAGAGAAACAGTAGTCCGTGTTATAGGTATAAGTTTTAAACCGTTCCCTTCTAGTTCAGTGCGTTGCAAAGACCCGATTCACAGCCCTCGTTCGAAGGAGCTGATCCCGCTTCTAAAGGGTACGAATCACCCCTTCACGCTGCTGCATTTCACGGTGGATTCCTTTTTATAGAAAACGCTGCGTTTTATGCGCGTCTGAAAACTTGCGCGACTATTCTGGATAAAGAGAGATATTACCTCGTGGAAGTTACACGGAGGCCAGCAAAGGGTAGTCGAAGAGGGTGAAGTTGGTGCAAGTATAAAAGTACGCTTCCCAAGCCGAATATTCCGACGGGGCTTTTCCTTTTCCACTGTTTACGTTAGCCGCGTTGCTCGATTCTACGACATGGCCATATCCTGCCACGGTCTGCAGATCGGAAGACGTTGAAAGAGGGATGCGCGATCGCTAATAAAGACATTAATATTGACTGGCAAGTGTATCTGGATGTGCCGGAAGGGCAAACGCGATTCGACTTTGGGATAACACTTGGGAATAGAATGGTCGGTCACGACAGGAATAACATTTAAGAATAAAAGATGAGACCACAATGAAACTGCCTATTGCTTATTCATAAGGTGCACGAACGAGGTATTGGTATAGTACCGGTTTTATACACACCGGAACGACGTACATAACGAATCGGATTCTTACGTTTGTGTTTCCGTTTCGCTGAAACTTTCCGCGAAAAAATAAAGAGTCCGTAGAGTTTAACGTCTGCCACTCCGACCATCTCCATATTTTAAGGCAACGTTCCATTGCGCGTTGTGTTTTTGCAATGAAAATTGCGCGCAGTGGTGAATTGGCTGGAGCAAAAAGCTGGAAGAAATTTTCCAAATAAATCGCTTGATAAAAGTTGCATAAAGTTATTTCATGGTAAAAATTTCAGCTGCACGATTCAAGCTACTTTTGTTAGCAGCGCTACGCGTATTGTTGCCAGTTTATTTCATCTGGATCTCGTAAATCAAAAATCAAATAAAGTTGATTGTACGGGAAGAAGGACGGCGAGAATTACGATCGCTGGGAAAACGACGAGATTATGTCTTCCAAATGTGCACGTCCATTGCAGAGAAAGCGAGATTTCCTCTTCTAAACGAAGGGCAGATGTCGATGGCGACTCCATTGGAAAAACAGGTTCCATGGGGACCTCTGGCAGGACGTCCATAATGGTTCCACCCCTAGAAGCTCCATGTTACCGTTACAAAAAGGGCGAATGCCGCGGCCAGAGAAACGAATGGTCGAATATCAGGTTACTCTTGTACAGTGGTCCTGTAACAACCTCCCACATCCGTAACAATTCCCCTGATTACTTCCCCACTGGCTTACAATTTGCCAATTTACTCCAAAAGCGTATAAAGTATCGTGGCACAGCTACCATCGCGTCCTACATGTCTTCTCTCGCCATATGCAGCCTACGAGATATCACATACATCTTTCTTCTCCCTGTTTTTCCTGCCACGTTTTGTTTCTGCCGCCGATCGGACCTATCGATGAAGCGCGATGGCCCTTTTGTGTGCCACAAGCCAATGAGTCTGTATGTTGAGTTTAGGCAAGCGAGAGATCTCTGTGAGTCGATGGAAGATTTCTTTTTATTTGGTAATTTATTTACAATCAATTCTGCGAATTTTAAGAGAATTTTAAGTAACTTCATTTGGCGTGGTACAGTAACTTGGATTATAATAATTTATGTTATCATTGATTCTAGTTTAATGCTTCAATCTAGAAGGTATTTTCTTCTTAGTCTGCGAAAAGCAACGAAATTGGAATAATTTTTATTTAAATTAAGAATAGCTTTAATAAAAGAGGCGTCAAGTTTCAGGAGGGGCATAGTTTTTTTTTTATTTGGTAATTTATTTACAATCAATTCTGCTAGGGAATTTTAAGTAACTTCATTTGGCGTGATACAGTAACTTGGATTATAATAATTTATGTTATGATTGATTCTAGTTTAATGCTTCAATCTAAA
The DNA here is from genome assembly GCA_014737505.1 of Bombus sibiricus. Lineage (NCBI taxonomy): Eukaryota > Metazoa > Arthropoda > Insecta > Hymenoptera > Apidae > Bombus > Bombus sibiricus. The sequence continues at coordinate 1,295,876 of JACXIM010000128.1, read as the reverse complement.
GGGTATTTCCTTCTTAGTCTGCGAAAAGCAACGAAATTGGAATAATTTTTATTTAAATTAAGAATAGCTTTAATAAAAGAGGCGTCAAGTTTCTGGAGGGGCATAGTTTTTTTTTTATTTGGTAATTTATTTACAATCAATTCTGCTAGGGAATTTTAAGTAACTTCATTTGGCGTGGTACAGTAACTTGGATTATAATAATTTATATTATCATTGATTCTAGTTTAATGCTTCAATCTAAAGGGTATTTCCTTCTTAGTCTGCGAAAAGCAACGAAATTGGAATAATTTTTNATTTAAATTAAGAATAGCTTTAATAAAAGAGGCGTCAAGTTTCTGTAGGGGCATAGTTTTTTTTTATTTGGTAATTTATTTACAATCAATTCTGCTAGGGAATTTTAAGTAACTTCATTTGGCGTGGTACAGTAACTTGGATTATAATAATTTATGTTATCATTGATTCTAGTTTAATGCTTCAATCTAAAGGGTATTTTCTTCTTAGTCTGCGAAAAGCAACGAAATTGGAATAATTTTTATTTAAATTAAGAATAGCTTTAATAAAAGAGGCGTCAAGTTTCTGGAGGGGCATAGTTTTTTTTTTATTTGGTAATTTATTTACAATCAATTCTACTAGGGAATTTTAAGTAACTTCATTTGGCGTGGTACAGTAACTTGGATTATAATAATTTATATTATCATTGATTCTAGTTTAATGCTTCAATCTAAAGGGTATTTTCTTCTTAGTCTGCGGGTCTGATCCGTCGTGTCGAGTAGTTGGGTGACTAAAGGGTTGTGATGGTTGTTGACTCTTGTGTTATATCTGCATTTGAACTTGTATATTTCTTCTTTGACTGTGGGTATCTTGAGGTCGCGGTGGATTGTTTCATCGGTGACATACCAGGGTGCATTTAATAGGGATCTTAGCGTTGGAAAGATGTAACTAGATTTTAGTTTATTTCTCTCTTCACTTTCATTCTTGTACCTACATCTTGTTCCTTTTTTTTTTTTTTTTTTTTTTTTTTTTTTTTTTTTTTTTTTTTTTTTTTTTTGATGATTGTCTTAACACGTTGACTGCCACGCGTGTTCTCAAAGAAATCTTCGTCAGGACACGCGCGCGGCAGTACCAAGCGTTCTCTGCTGGGTGCTCCCATCGATATTTTAGTAACGCGAGTCGCTCAAACGGTGTTCTCAAGAATCATCTCTCGTTCCGTTTGTTCGCAACGTTAAAACCGCTAGCTGTTGTCGAATATAATGAAGGGAAGTGTGGTTATGGATCATTCCGACCAAATGGTTTCTTACGCCACCACAATTGGAAAAGCAGTCAAATGGTACGGAAAACTTGGCATTCCACTCCTTCTGGGAATTTCTGTTCTAAACGCTTCGACGGTTTACAAAATTGCAACAAGGAGGAATATAAATTTTAGAATATTTAGAGAATTATTAGTTGGAAAATTGTTAGGGTTGTCTGAAAATACAAAGAATCCTTGTCTTCCACGGAGTCAGCATCGCCGTTCGGAAAAATGATTGCGGAAGAAGCATTAGACGCGCATGCAAACTATGTTATGCAAATAAAAGACGTCGAATGGAGCGAGCAAAGGCGCGAAAGAATCTGAAGAAGACAACAACTCATTGTCGAAATTGTCCCGACCAACCTCAGCTATGCATAGAATGCTTTAAAGTTTTACATTCTAAATAATTTGTTTAATAAACCATTTTCCTATTACTTTTATAACGATTCAACAGTTTTATTATTATGGAAATATCTTTTCAAATACCTAGGACGATCCTTCGCAAGTAGTGAAACAAGCGACACCCGAATATGGGTGACGCGGGCCTACTGGAAGCTTTGCCGTCACCCGAATATGGGTGACGCGGGCCTACTGGAAGCTTCGCCGTCGTCCGAATATGGGCGACACGGCCCTGTTGGAAACTTTACCGTCACCCGAATATGGGTGACGCGGTAGTCAACGCGTTAATGTGAAATAAGCTGGCAATTTACTTTTCCGTGGAAACATATTTTTTTCTAATCATTCAATTTTACGAGAACCAAACAAAGTAATTCAGTAACACCTAACGTAATGTTCTCTGAATTCGAAGTTTCATTGAAAATCTCATTGAAAATTCTTATACGTTGTGATACGATTTTAACTAAATTAGTAATTGCAATAAGTATTGTTAGATTGATAGTTAAAATAAATAAAATTCTAGACATTTTGAATTGATTTTTCCCAGCATTTTCTGCCGCTAACTTTTTCAACGAAACCTAAGATTGACCTAAATTCAGCATTTCTTTTAACTCGTTTTCTAACAATTTTGAGAATTTCTTTTTCTCATTGCAATAGTCGTTGCAATTTCGACTCGAACGATTCTGAATCGGATAACGCGACTTCTTGCTTTCTGAACGCTGTGTGTGCTGTGATCGATATGAAAGAAAAAGACTTATCACATTCTGATTTTTGTCTTTGTTAGGCAACCAAGATCGAGAATATCGTGCAAATATCTCTGGAACGTTGACCTGGCAAGAAAATTCCATTAAACATTTATTACAATATTTTATGATTAACTATTTGCTTGGTTCGCGTGATAGAACTCTTTGTATCGTGTTGGAAACTAAGTGAGTTAAATGAGAAGGAAAGTTCAAAATTTTTGCTCAAAAATATGAATTCGTTCAATTAGGTATTGCCCGTTTTTGACGATGACCTTTTGCCACCTTTCGGTATCATAATTCCATGTTCGTAAAGCTTCTGATTTTCGCCAGACTGAATTGTATTATTTAATCAATCATCCGTCTATATTTTTTAAATGCTTGTTACGCTACCTATTTTAATTGCAAAATTACGGATAAATCGAGCTACAACGATCTTAATTTTTGTAGTTGTTATAGCTACGCGTGGTAAAATAAATAAATTGATTTTTAAAAACTAATGTACAGTGATATGATTAATATTTGTAGATCAAATTTTCTCCGTAGAACTATATTTCCTTATTTGCCAACACGTTCCTTAATTTTGAAATTTTAGATCGCATTAAGAACGTACTTCTAAAGTGGCAGAAACATATTCCACGTTAATGCAAATAGTAAATTAATTAAATTTCAAAAAAATACCATGAAAAGCCAACTTGCGCTCTTTCTAATTTCCAATTCACTTTTTAATTCGATATCAATGTTTCACCTTTCTACGCGTTTCTCAGACGTCTGTTTCATATACATACGCGTTAATGTCGTTCACATCGTTGATCTTTTCCACTCGTTTTACATTGTGAAAGTATTATCCTCGAGAATCGTGGATCTTGTTAACCGAAATAATGCTATAGGAACATCGAATTTACACTTGGAATTAATATTACAATAATTCTATATTTATTCTATGGACGATTGCAAAGATATTCATCGATACGCGCGTCTCATCCGCTTTCTTCCATTCGTCTGTTCTCGAGACGCCACGCACACACATACTTGCACACACTGATACTCACATACGCATCTAACCTAGTCCAACACATAAAATTATACATATCTCAATAATTATATTGCATTACTATCGTTGAAGGTATGACGATGAAAGAAGGTATAAAACAGTTAAAAAAATCGTCCATTTTTCCACAATACCAATGAATTATAACAGATTCTGATTTAATATCTCATCGAAATCCTTTTTTCTTTAACAAATACTTGGCAAGCACGAAGTACCTTTGGAAGGGTACAGCGACCGAAGCAAACTCCAGCTACGTTTGTTTGTCATCTGTGTTATAACTTCGTTTGCCAGCCATTGATTACAGGCCGCGGGTACACGGTGCCTTATCTTCCCCTTACACGCCTGGGGATCAGAATCCCCACGGTCTTTAAATGTCTCGTACATCCCCGAAATTAATATCTGTTGGTCCAATATCATTCGTCGTAGGCGCGCCATTCTTGAAGCTCTTTGCCTGGCAATTACAGAATTGCTTTATTAAACGGAACGTTCTGAACGATTTTATCCATTATTTCCCTTGCCTAGTTTTTCCTCCGTATTTTCCTCCCCGACAACGTTCACATCCCCCGACGTGCGGCCGATAGAATCGTTTCGCGTATGAGGGATCATCGATGATCGTTAGGCCGTACATCTTGCTGCTAACGATCTTTGACTGTGGAAAAAGCAGCCTACCGATCGTTCGCTCAAGGAGATTAAGAGCAACTGAAAAAAGCTCGTTGATCTTCGCCTTCTATGAATAGAAGCGAAGCAAAAGAAGAAAAGATACGGAAGAAAAATGGAACGTTCGAAAGACATTGCTGTACCGGTCGTCGGAAGGATAAAGAGTAATGTTGGCCACGATCGAGGAACGGCACATTGAACCGCTTCCTTTTGCCAACTAATTATACGAACGACGCGATTCTCGTCTCGGAATCGAGCAATCTGCCGTCTCGGCCGACCGGCACTCCGCTGAAAAACGTGCAAAACGAACGGTCTGCCGGCAAATTGCATCTAAAAGTGGATCGGTGCGCAAGTAGGAATTTTCGATACTGCGATCGGTAATTTTTTGACGCGAATACGAGCCGCATACGCAGTATATCGTATGCTTAATAACGAAGCCCTGAGAAGATATTCGGCTCACGGATGATGCGACGATGATGATCCGCCATCTCACCGCAACTTGGGAGGTCCGCTCTTGATATCCCCCCCTCTTGATCCCCTCGCTTGGCCTTCCACCCATTTCTTCTTCGTACACGCTTCACTCTTTCACTTCCCCCGGCCCTTCTACTCACCACTCTTTCCCCTCCTTCTCTACCTTTGTCTTCCCTCTGGCCACCTCTGTCCTTTTCTACCTTTCCACATTGGTCCCTCTGCCTCTACCTTCAAGAACCTTCCATCCCTCTTTCTTGCTCTTCCCCTACCCTCAAGTTCACGTTCACGTTCACGTTCGCGTTCGCGTTCGCGTTCTCATCCTGTGTGCCCGTGGCTCACTAATCCCTCTTCCTCTTTATCTTCCTCACCAGTTGCTCGATTCGCCCTCTGCGTCGCATCCTCGTCCACCGCCCTCGTCCTCGTCGTTTCGTCGTGTTCTACCGCGCGCCAGCTAAACGTCTATTCTCTGGATCGTCTCCTCGGCATAGTCGAGACATACCCATAGGCAGCATCGACCAGCTTCGATCATATTTTTTGCATCGGCAATGGAAAAGAAAATAAGACACCGGGAACGTGCAGTCGTCGGCTATGGATGGCGTTTTCATCCTCTCGCGACACACACACGACACTCGGCTGAAGATAAAGCCGGTGCGCCACCGTTCCTCCGACTCGAACATTTTCTTCCCATCGTTTCCTTCCAAACGGACACGTTATATATCTTTGACTCGTTTTCCAGAAGAAATTCATCTTATTTGGCGATGAGAAAAATTCAATAGCCTGCTGTTATTGAATGTATTTTTTCCCTCCAAGTGGTATATTCTCGTCCGGAGAAGTTACACGAGGGATATTTATTTTAAACGTTTCTTCTTTTATCGTTATTATTATTACGATAAATTCCAACTGCTTGGAAGTTGCTGGGAACGCGAGCATACTTCAACTTCGTCTGGATAATTATACCCGATCGGCGGTCCCCCTGTAATCACGTTTTTCTGCTTGCGAGGACTTCCGAATCCTAATTTGGTGTGCGTTAAACGCATCCAATCAGGCGGGTGCGGACAAGTCCCTGAGGAAGTCGCGATCTCGTAATTTGAACGAAACGAGCCTCGATTCCGAATCCGCCGGAATTAATAGCTACCCGTGTTCGTTGATGGATTCGCGAGAGCCAGGCTGAGGGGACTCGCGCCAGGCGAATCAAAGACGAGTCTTGGGGTTGGGGGTGGGGGCCTGGTTCTGGTAAAAACAGGCAGAAAGGTATGTCAGAAGGTGGAGGGGTTCTGCCAGGGGTAATCTGCGAGGGACGGGCAAGTGAGAAAGAGAGCGTGTGGAAAGGAGGAGAAGCGGTGAACATAGCGGCGGAGGAGGGTGAAGGGGGCAGAAATGGCGGGTCCGACGTAAACGCAACCGCTGCATCGATAAACGTAACGTCGGTAATAACTGGCAATTTGCGAGAAGGACTTTTAGTTAGGCAGTACGCGTAAGTACTTGGGTATTCGAGGAGAGCCGGTGCGCGAAGCAAAGGGGTAGGAAGAGGAAGGAGAGAGAAGAAGACGGGGTAGCGAAGAGTGTGGCGGAATGGTGTGGGTCGCACTCTTCTCCATGGGATGGCAGTAATTGCTATGAGAAGGGCTGTTCGCTCACGTCTTACCGGGATTTTGCGACAGTGTTGCTGATATAAAACTGGTCGTCCGAGACGCCACGGAGGGTGCAGGCAAAGAGGGATGAGGAAGAAGCGGCAGCGAGCAGCAGGAGTGGATCTGGCATCGGAAAATGGAGAATAACGTTGACAATCAACGTTAAACAAGATTTTCTTTATTAGTTTGCCTCGTCTCTGCCGCTTAGCGTTCGTGTACGCGAAATTATTATCCTGTTTACCGAGATTTTTTCACAAACACCCGTACATGATTATGCGTACTACACGCTGATACGTGCACAGAGACGAGCAAAAAGCGACGCTCTATGAATAGAAACCGTTTACCCAGAGACCTGCCCCCTTCCGCGGGAATTTTTCCTCGCCCGAGGTGTATACTTTGCAACAACATCGTGAAAGTGATATACCCCCGTTCGCCCGCATGGAATCGAACGTAATGAAGTTTAAACGATAATAACGATCTGCCGCGACGAGAACCGAGCGATCGATGGAGCGAGAAGAGGGAGCAAAAAAAAGAAAGAAAAGAAAAGAGAACGGAAGAAAAAGAAAGGAAGAAAACAAAAACACCTTGTTTGCTCCGAAGATAACGTAGCTATACCGGCTATTATTCCAGTGAGCCCGAACGTGTTTAGAGACCCTACTGTCGGTGAGAAAAGGCTAAAGATATCTTCATAACGACTTAATGTATTGGGCGTGGGGCGGCCTAATGACTACCTGCGCGTCGACCTTTATGCGCTAGTAGCACGTGCATGTTACTATTATCAATCTATAAATGTACCGATCGTCCTTGAGCGATCCTACTATATCGGTCTTCCTGCGATTATCGTCGAAACTGTTGCCGCCGCAAAGCAAAATTGTAGATAAGTCGTAAACGCGCGATACGCGCAACTACTTTTTAAGATCGAACGTCCGCTCTCCTCTTCTTCCTTTTTTTCTTCCCACATTTTTCTTGCTTTACGATCGTACGCCGGCAAACTTCAGCCATGGCGAACTTTAACGAACGTAAACTTCTCCTAACTCGCTCGTACACAATCACGTCGATGTATCGCTGTTGCAAAAGTTGCTTGGCCGAATCGTTCGAAGAATACAATATTAATGATTATAACGTAGTATCGCGACTACTATAGTAAGCAGGTTGAACGGGTGTTAATTGAACAGAGAATAATGTTCGTTAACCCTTCCGCTTCGGCAGTCCAATCCGCCTAAGTGCTCTCCCACGCACAGTGGCGTGATTGCTGCATAAAAGTCTTCCTAAGTCTTAAATAACAACTGTGCTGCATAAAACAATAATAAAACGATCTTTGCTCCAATATGACAAGTATAATTTACATCTTTAATATGAAAAGGCTTACAAAATTATAGGTTATATATTACATATGCATTATTGACTACAGATGGCACTGGTGTATGCCTGATGTATGGGGTGCCGATCGTCACGTGGTCGCCGCCTATGAGCGGCACCCGAAGCGAAAAGGTTAAACATGAACCAATCGCAGCAAACGTACAATAATCAGCACGACTAAGTAATTAATCAACGACTCGACTCTCATCAACGCAATCCGCGCTCTTTGGCATCTCAACTCGCACTGTTGTTAATTCGTTCTTTGTCCCCTGGCAAACCCTCGTCTTTTGTCTTAGCCTCGCTACGTACATGCTCAGCAACCCCTCGTCTTTTGTCTTAGCCTCGCTACGTACATGCTCAGCAACCGTTCGTTTATAGTTCACGCGACACCCCCCAGGCTCCTCACCCATCATACTACAATACTAATGATAAGTAAAATAAAATATAAATAAGAAGTGCTCTGGCGTGATAATAAACACGATATTCGAGATGAAAAGGGGTAGCTTTATCATCGGGATCTCCTTGTGGCGCTTCCGACGAAGATAAATGTACAGCGTTCGCGTGTCGGCTTCCGAATCGATTCATCTTTGAGCAGATAAAACCGTACCGGCGTAATTTGTTCGGTTTTACAAATTACGCGCGAGCGCGATGGCGATTGGCACGTGCATCTCTGCGTTTACTCTCGCGGCTTATCCTCGATGCTACGGTACGAGCACCGCCTTTCACGCGTAATCTTAATGCATTAAGATACCGGCGATGTTATTGACGCTGGAACGGCAGCGCGAATTAAGCCGATCTTAGTTGTACGTTAATAAAATCGAACACGGTTATTAACCGAGCGCGCATCGATAATCGGCGTCAGCCCGATGAAACGCGGACGTATCTCGACAATCGGCCGATGCGACGATAAACCTTAAACGTACCTTCGTGTCTAGTACTTTTCAAGTGGAAATTTTCTGCCAGTAAATGTAAATATGTAAAAATATTTACGATATTCGTGAGTCGATAGGACGTTATTAAAAAGAATTTTACAATGCATATTTAATTCCTCCCTCGAGAAAGTTTATCAAAATTCGACCGATATGAAAATTTCATTTCCACTAATTTCCTCCAATTTCTCTATAAATTATCTCGAAAAATGTCCGCTCACGTGTATCCACAGAATCATAAATACGCGAAATATCCTTCTTTTTTTTTTACTAAAAAGTAGAGCAATTTATGGAGCCGACTATGACGTACTGCGACGAGTGCCCATGAAGAGAAACGTAGTGAGCCGTGTAACGACGTTCTGTCAATCGGGCGACCCGAACTCGTACGACGAAAAATGCAAATGTCCGCGCGTGTTTTTCCACCCTGTCATCCGTACACTTCGTTCCCGTTCCATTTTCTCGCGGACGCGCTTCAATTTATTTATCGCGTATTATATTTGCAGGAATAGTTGTCAGCCACGCGGCACCGCCGAAAAATATAGATTTTCATTCCACGCCATTCATGCCCATCTCCGATATCCGCCGATTTATATCTGTTTATTCTTCCTTTATCGACAATTGATTTGCGGTGTCTTTCTTCCGAGGTCGCCTTCGTACGACCACAGACTGCGCGATATTTGCAAACGAGTTTTCGAACGCAGCGCACACCAACGGTCGGTCCGACACTTGACCGTCGATCGGCCCGGCTTCATGGACAGAACAATACTTCCGGTTGGTTTATACGACCCCCGCGGTGAGAGAGAGTATTTGCTTTTGCTCGTGCACCGGCAAATATCACCTCGCTCTCGTATTTCGCGATTCCATTTTATTTACGATAAAGTCGCTGTGGCGTCACCGACGCTGCTTCGTGCGAGTAGTGTGTTCGTGTATTTTCTACGTGTAGATGTATGGGCCACGGGAGGGTAGCGCGCGGGGGGGATGTCGCGGCGGTTGGTTTTCGACGGGGCGAGAGTTGAGTTTTTGCCGTAATAAAACGCGCCTATCTAATCAAGCCCGGGCGAAATTGATGGGCCAGCAACCATTATCGCCGTTATGGAACGCGCGCATCTATCAGCGGGCTGAAGTGGCGCTGCGCGCCAAAGATTTTCCTATTGTCACTGGCTTTTCCGGGGCTTTCTCTTCCACCAGCACGATATTCGATTCTGCCTGCACCCTGCGCACCGCGCACACCGGTCGATAAGTTTGATCGCGTTAAAATGCACTTCTCGTCCTCGTTTTTCCGCTCGTCGAGTGGTTACGTGGCTCGCTGTCGACGACGAATAACGTAGCTCGCGCGTCCAGCTTCTATCACGTTGCAATAAGTAGCAGCTTGTTTAGGGACGCTGGCTGCGTTTACGCGTTTGAAATACAGCCAGCGTCGAGCCGCGTAGTTACGGAAGAACGGCATTTATTCCGCCGCGAATATCCACGCGTTCAAATTGAGGTTATGTTTCTCGTTTCGAGAGAACCGAGTCGATGAACTTGGAACGAAGGGATCGGGTATGTTAAAAAATGGACGCGTGGAAGAATTATGGTAAATTAGTACGTGTTCGTCTTTATTTTAAAATTCATAATGGCAGCTAAGATGCCGAAGGCTTGGCGCGTTCGATCGACGCTCCGATACGGCTCGCTTCGTTCGAATTTAGGCGCGAACCGGTCGTTGCCTCTCGTTCGATCGAGCTTGTGTCTTTCTTCCTTCTTTCTTTTTCTTTTCTTGCTGTAGCCGTGATCGTTTTCTTCCGATCATGCGCCGTTGCTAACGACCACCAGGCTGCGCGGTAGTTGAAAGACCGCGTTTTCCGAAAGTGCTGGCACGCGGTTGATTTTGACATCGTCAATCAGCGCGGCAACGATCCGCTGCGTTAAAATTCGACGTGTATCGGAAGAGAACCGAAGGCGGAATTTATTGGCGAAACCTGCACATAAAGGCCAATCTGGCTGGCAACATGGCGCGTTCGTGAAAAAGAGGGAATGGTGGGGCTCCTGGGGGAGGAGTGGCACGGTACAAGAGCAAGAGAGAGGAGAGAGAGAGAGAGAGAGAGAGGGGGCGTGAGGGATGGAGGTGGGAGAGGGTAGGAGGTGAGGGATAGAATGAAAAAAGAGTCTCGTCGCGGGGGCCGGCCCCGCGGGGACTAATTTTTATTTTCCCTCTTTTCCTGTAAGTGCTCCGCGTCCACCTATTTCTCATAAATTTGAATTAATTTACATGCATTTGAATTTAATGCACCGCCATACTTTATCAAAGCAATTAAGCTTTTAAGCGCGCATTTGCATTAATCCAATGTTTACAATTACGGGTACGGATCTCTTCTTGTCTCGGGCCGAAGCGGCGAAACGCTGCAAGCCTCCGGGCGGCGGGGACGGTGGACGCGACGAGGCGCGGCGGTTTCCAGGGGCCTGCTCTCCTCTCCTCTCCTCTCCTCTCCTCTCCTCTCGTCACGTTCTACGTGAGCGGAGAATAGATGCTAGAATTTTTTCGTGACGAGAAAGAGAGAGGGAGCGACGAGAAGCGAGGAACACAGGGGGAAAAAGAAAGGAGACAAGGAATGATAGGGCGCGCGAGTGGGACAGGCAAGAGGGGAAAAGAAGCAGAAGAAAAATATTCCGCGATAGTGTAGTCGGCTCTCGCCGTTCCGACGTTGTTAAGTCGAGGCATCGGATTTACGATGTTTCCTGGCTAAAAATGCAAACGATCCCCCGATGTTTCGAGCTCGCGGTCCCGCTTGTTGCGAACGTCCATGCGGAAAAATAATAATTCGCGGGAGAATGCTCGCGCGATTAATTAGCGCCGGCGTAAATCACCGTCTCGTACACGGTTGACGGACAGGGAAAAAGGGGCAGAGAGAAGAGTTTGTCCGTTAGAAATCGGCCGCGTCCACGGGAAAGGTTATCGCTAATTGACTGGAGCGTGAAAAAAACGCGAGGAGCTCCGTTGAATCGTAAATTACTTGGCGCTCGCACATTCACCAAGCGAACGGTTACGAGCAGTTAATTGAATCGGCGCGTGTAACGTGTTAATGAAGTTATCAATCATCTGCCTGATCAATATTAATGATTTTCTAGACGCTGCCTTTGCTCGGTGCTCACGCGGCTTTTGATCTAATCTCCGGCGCAAGACGTTCTTATGAGTAATGGCGCGGCATTAACGATACCAGCGTATCCTGTAATTCGTGAAACGCGCGCCATTTATTGCCGCGTATTGCGCGTTCATCGAATTAAATCCATTCGTCCATCCTAACGCGGCATTTTAATAATCAACGCCAGTACGTGTAACGATCCTTCCATGGTATCGTGTAACCTCGCTAAGGTCTCGCATTTTTCTTCATCGAAAGATCGATCAGAAGGAAGGAAAATTACCCTGTTCGATGGCTGTACTTCGTTCGATCACCGTCCAAGAAGATTGTTCTTCGCCGAGTAATCGGTTTCTTCTTTGAAGATTGCATTGATCGCAAGCTGTAGAGATGCGCCTGGAGACGGCAAGGCGGAAGGACGCTGGTTCAACGAAAGGCTACAATTTTGAATTTTGTTAGAAAACAGGATTCCATATTGGCGTCCACGTGAACCGAATAACCAGAGTAAGGGGCACGGCTATTTGCACCGTTTCGATTTCACGCGTAATGACCGTACCGGCGCTGCTGTTAAGATAGACGATGGGACCTCGTGATGCGCACGCTTGTGCGTATCCTCGAACGCACCAGCCAGGTTTCAAATCGCTGGAAAAAGCGAAGCAGCTGGCGCGCCAGCAATCTCGCTGCTGCAGATGTACGACGCGACCATAAGTTTGGCCTGCGCGTGCTAATCCTGTCGCATTTCTCTTGAGCACGAGCGTCTGTGGTCATTTTATGATTACATGACACTTAAGATCACATGCCGCGGTACAGCAAGTATTTTATACAACTTGAAAGTACGTCTACTGATTTTGGATTTACTTCTCAGAACGTTTCTAGCTGCGGCCTGAATTCCGCTACCGAACCTCTCTTCCATTTGCCCTGTTGCGCCGAGATCTTACAAAGTTAAGCATCTCCGGTGTTCCGCGTAACGCGTCTAATTTACGACGCCTCGCCTCGCTCTTCATATCCATGGTAAAGGGTAACTTGTGCGGAACAGTGTTTGAGTTACAAACTTAAATAGTTGGCGAGTAAACGTAGAACGTTTCGAGGATCCGAGTTGCACGATGCCAGAGGCGGTGTACGAATAAAAACGATCTTCCATCGTTTGCTGTTTCGCTGAAAACTACCATCGACGAGTACATTTCCATCGATGAAACGTGGACCTTCGCTCGTTCATCGATATTGCCAGCAATTTCTAACTTTGAATTATATTCCCCGTTCCATGTATCTGATCGGCGAAATGCTGAACGATCTCTGGTGAATCGAGACGATAGTGGCGATTCACAGAGGATGGAAGTGGCATTTTCGTAGAGATGGTAGCGGATTCAAAGGCGGTCAGTGGCGCATTGTCGCTATGATTTATGCTGATTAAGACTGTGGTAGGGAACGTTATCGCCGACTTGTAAGTCATGGGCAGGTAGAGGGCGACTTGTGAGTTGCAAGGTGGCTGGGGCTACAAGCCGCGGCAACGCGGTGTCACAGTGTCGTGTGCGGTAATTTAGTGCGCACCAAGGTTTCTGCCGTATAACGCATTTATACAGGCTATGGCTGGATCTCTGTCGCCTGGCCTGGCTTTCCCGTGCTGTCCTTCCATCTCCCTTCGTTTCTCTCGCTTCGGAGACGCTACATCGTAAACGCGAGCGCGCGCGGCCATAGGTAGAAGGTTAGTACCTATAGGTATAATATAGGGAGTGTAGCGAAGCCCTATTCAAAGCGGATGATTCAGTGGCCGCTGCTGCGTCCGGATAAGATCTCGTTGCGCACCGCCTCGTTCATCTTAACCGCGAGTCTGGCCAACCTGTAACTACGTAACCATCCGACTCACCGATCCCACTTTCCGTGTCCATCTCCTGTGTCGAGGAATCGCGCGAACGAGTTTTACGCTGTCGCGATATTCTTTGAGCGGAATTTGCTTCAAACATATTGGCAACCGTGAAAGGTAGACATTTTCCTGTTTTAATTCGTTCGGACAAAGAGGACAAAAGGAAGGCGAAGACGTTGGATTCGCTGGAAAGCTACCGCACGGATCAAGAGATATAAAGAACGAAAGGGAGAAGGGTGGTGGTATTTCGACTATTTTCACGGGTTACACCTGGATAGGTTAAAAGTTTCATTTTCATAAGGCTTCCTTTTGCTTCCTGATTCCCGATTTGCATAGAACATTCCGCAGCAAGCAGCGCGTCTATATCGGTCCACCGGTAGATCGTAGATCGCCTTGCCGCGATATATCACGTCGAAAATCCCAAAGGTTACCTACTTCCATTCTACGATCGTGGCTGCTACGCTGAACCCGTTCGGACGCGGCCAGATCCCCGAAAAGCCTGGGCCGAACGTGTTCTATCTGGCGAAAAAAGAGCAATCGTACGGCTGTCTCGAAGCCACCGCAGTGTTCTCACTGCTGTTCGGTGGTTTGGCGCCGTGGGTGGTTGGTGAAAATCGGGAAAAACGAGGCTGCGGCAGCGGAAACGCGGCACCGACGAACCGGAGACTAATCGGTCGCGGCGCGCACCGGATTCCCCTGCATTTTCCAGCACGCCAGAAAAGTTGCCGGTCCAGGAACAGTTTTGGCAGCCGGCTAGCACATCGTGGCGGCACGCGGTGCCCGGATATCGTGAATGGTGTGCTCCGTAGAAAGAGAGAGGACGATAGAACTAGTTCCCTCCAACTTTCCATGATTTATGCCAGTTCATTATTATTTTCATGCGACGGAATGATCACGCCCCTTAGCCTAGTCTCACTACTCGCGAGAATCCACAACTACCAGCACGAGACCGCGTCGAATGAATAATCGAGTTCTACTTCCTTTTTTCCGCCACCCCCGTCGCCACCTCCTCGTCCATTCTCGGTTATTAATGGGAGTTACAGAGCTGTCCATGAGATATACAAGAAGCTCGAAGAAAGTCACGGGTTCGCGTGATCTTTTATCGATCGTCAAGACGGGCCAACGTGACGCATCAAAAGCGCGCTACCACCGCCGGTGCATCGTCCCTGGCGTCCTCTCGGAACGTGCAATTCCCTGGCCGTTCCAAGCGAAACGAATCAAAAGTTACTGTTTAATTTATTCAAGCGGCCCGCAGGTTTTTCGACTCCGGCCATCATCCTCTCACCGCTCGGCTGATTTTTGCATGCATTTTTTATGCATCGAGCGTCGGACTCGGTGAGCCTGCACGCCGCGCCATCATTTCGCTCCACCCCTTATTCCCACTATTACCCGCAATACGTAGGATCGGGCGAAATTTGCGGCTCGCGGGTCCCAAAATTTCTGCCTCGGCCAGTTAACGGGGTGGACCGTACGGTAATTGAACGGCTGGAAGTCGCCGAGACTGATTTTTCGAGGGGAAAGACCGTGCGCAACTCCTCGTTGGGAGAGCCGGCACCGGGCATTCGAGGGCTTCGGTAATCATAGTTTCTTGCCGTTAAGCGTGATGGCGTCTTGGTCGTCGAAACCGGCTCTCCCCACCGTCTTTCCGTTTGCCGTGGTACACTTGCTGGTGGGGGGCCCCCCGTCGGGGCCCGTCGAACTTGGAGTAGCCGAAGAAGCACGCTCAGGGTCCCAGCGCTCTCTGCGCCACCCTCCCCCGTAGCCTCCCTCGGTTCATTCGGCGTACAGCCAGTTTCGTAATCCGTGTTTCCTTGCAAATTATCGAATAATCCAATTCTGTCCTACTGTTCACCTTTCTCTTCTCAGCGGACCTAGGGAAACAGATTCGTAGGAGCTGAGTTAGGGAACCTAGGAACGTCGAGATGTTCTCATCTGCATCCTTTTGTCCCTATTATTATTAGCAGGGAATAAGCCATAAGCGGTTCACCGAATCTTAGAAATAATGGGAAATTCACAGCGTCTGGATGCCGGCCAGCTGGGTAAAGTTTGATGACATGCATCGAGGATCGGTGAAGTTCACTGCTCCTTCGGTTAACCAAGCGACCCTGGTTAACTGGAGATCGTGGTGAACGCAAAAGAGGCGACGTTGAGATGCGACGATGTCGTGCAACGATGTAATCGATGGGGGCAGAAATGGGCGATTTACATTCGACGATTCACCGTTGGAAGCCACGGGCTTGACGAAACGAACGGCCATCCACGTCGACCACTTGCAAATTATCGAATCATCTAGTCCGGTACTTGTTAACTGGTACAAGTTAAGTCATTACTGCGGAATGCAGTCGTGCAGGAGCATGCATTATACATTTATCCGACCCTATTATAAGTCCTACGACGCGCTACCGTGCAACTAGCCGGTATGCTCCTCGTGGCCTGTCCGATGATCCATCGATACGGTTGCAACCCTTCTAAAAATGCTAGGGGTCTGCGCCTCGCTAACTTACACGCCGTTCTTTTCCAGCCGATTTTCTTTACTCTCGGACAGTCCGTCGTCTTCTGACAGATTGTCTCCACCGTTCAGCATTCGCATAATTCAGAAGAACGTCCATACTGAGTATTCCGTTGCAATTGAGATCGCAAAATTCAGCCAACGAACAATTGCGATAGCAAGGAAACGAAAGGACCTCGTTTGAAGCAGCTACGAAAGCAGCTTCTTTCAGATTATCCTCTTTATGTCCTCCCGTTCGTCATCTTCATCCCGAGGATCGAACGGACAATTCTGGAAACCAGAAATTCTCACGTCAAACTTGTTCTACTCGCATTCAAACGAATCGACTAACGAGGCAGATTGCAAAGGTGCACGAAAACGTGGAGAAAAACGGTTGCGGTGTGGCAAGTCGAATGGTTCTTTGTGAGGCAGAAAGTGTGCGCGTGCAGCGCTCCCTCTCCATCTCTCTTACACTCTTTCTCTGTGTGTTCGTCCGTCTGTGGTCGAGGTCCGTGCCCATAGAGTTGGAAATAAGGCGGCAATAAAGCATATGTAAAATATATTCTGGAATTCCTTTTAGGACGCAGATATATGGGTGGTTGGTGGGTCGGTTGCCCGCTGGTAACCGCGTCCCCCTTGCACGTCCAACGAGGGATATACACGCGTGCTGGCCTTCGTATGCGTGTACCAACCGCGTGAGTTTATAGATGCGAGCCGATGTAAGTAAGACAGACGATCCGTTTCGTTAGAGGGTGTCGCGGGGTTACCCACCTGTATCAAACTCTACCACCATCTTCCTCGCCGACCCGAGTCCATCGTCTTTTTTCGTCTTCGCCGAGCTTCTTTCTTGTTTTTCCACGGCCGTTTATACCCCGGCCCATTTGCATCGACCCTCTACAGATTACGAGCTGTACGTATGACGAACAAGAGCCTAGTTTTTCGTATCAATTGGATAAACGACGACGAACGTGGAGGGAGATCTTTCGTCGGATGGAACCACCCCTTTGTAAGGGCGTACTATTTCCAGCTTCTTCATTGCCGTTCACGTAACTCTGTTTTTCGTGCCTTGCAGACCATGTATATTTCTCGAGCATTTTCGGGGTGTAAGTAATTGGAAATTACTTCAGTGAAAACCAGGAGAACTGCGAATCGTCGGAAAATACAACAGCAGGAGATCGTTCTATAGGATGCTGTGTACTTAAAATTCCAAGTTTGTGCTCGTGTCGCCCCTGGAATCGATCGTACGTTGTTTCTGTGATGCTTGGCGAGCGTGTTTCGAAAGATCAGCCGAGATGATCTGGAAAATGGAAATTGCATCCTTCTCAGAAGCCAGTCATCTCCGAAATTGTCGAGTGGAATGGAAAGCTGTAGAAACGTTATCGGTTTATCGCGAAAAAGAGACCGATGGAGGCCGAAAGTGAGTCAGAGAGAGGGAAGAGGTGGAAATGTTGGACGGAAGAGAACAACAAGAAGGAAGAAGGAGACCGTGGTGGCATCGACTGCTCGGGGAAGAGAGATCAGGCGAGAAAGAAAGAGAAAGATATATGGAGCCACGAGGTGTCGCCTTACAACCGGCTCAGTTCGCTTACCTACGAAGCCTCTTTTGCATGCCATCTCCTCCACCATCTTCACTCGCGTTCTTCCTTTTACGCTCCGTTCCTTGGAACGTCCTCCTTCTTCTTCCCTTTGGCTCCTCCGGTCGCTGGTCCGCCTGTTCGCTTGCTCGCGATGCACCGTTGCATTCGGTCTTTGCATAATTATTACAGTTACCGCGAGTAGCAGCTGGCTTGTAGAAGAGTCACCTTGTCTCTGTAGCCTCTGCCACTACCCGGTAGACGTTGTCTTCTCGCACCGGATAGGCCACTCGCGAGAGACGGACACGTCCGCTACGAGCGCCCATTCGACTCGCGTGTACGCGTTAATTCAATTTCCACGAGATACTCACGCGATCTTGTCTTCGCGATTTTATATTACGATTTTACCATTTCATATTAACACATTTGCATCGTGGCTCTACTTAAGAGGAATGGTCCCTATGACCGCGCAGTAAGTGACATCCGAATTCTTCATGGAGTTTATCCGAAATTTACTGTTCGAAACGATTGAATCTTACTTGGCAAACATCGCATCTTACATTGTTTGTAACGGAGGAAAAAAGTAAAAATTATTTGGATTAAAGTGGAAATTAAATCACATCGTTTCTCGTGGAATTCTTTAAAATGGTCACTACATAATGGCGCATCGGAAATATGGCATTTAAAGTAAAGATCCATTGGGCAAACTAAATTTTAGTTTACATTAATAAAATTAGAATATTTTTGAAATTTAAATTTGGTCAATTTAATTAAGATCGACGGTACTTACTCGTAGTGGCAGTTAAAAAGATTTTCACAAGAAAAGTAAGACTTGTTTAGGAAATAATAAACTGATATACGTTTATGGGGGTAGCTATGACGTTTGAGAGGTAGCTATCTCTACCAAAACAGGACAAGATGACTGATCTTTAAAAAATACGTAATAATGGCATATTTCTGTATTTATTGATGTATTATTATCTTGGAAAAGGAACTACATGTTCTGAGATCATAATAACAACTATAATAATAACAATAGGTACAATAATGAAGAATATTTAGTATCCAAATCTTTGGTAACAAGAATATTAAAATAAATTTCCATTGGTAAATATAAGAAGTATAATATAACGATATAATAATAAAAGTAATGAGCATAATCATTCCTAACATTTCTTACAAACGTTAACTTTCTCCTGCCTGCGTTTTCCGCGTACGTATTTGTTACAAACATTGCAAATGATGGTGGTCTTATTGTTCTTACGATATTTGCGCGAATAAGGTGAATTCTTTCACGTATTTTGGATCTCAGATGCTCTTTGTTCTACTCGTGATTTTTCATTGTCAGCGGCAAGTTCATCTGCCAATTGAAACATACACTCTTTTCACTGTGGTTTCCTTATATAAAATCCAGGCATTTAATCTAAATCTAAAATAATAACAAATTCTTGAAGTGGCCATTTTCTTGATCTCGACTTCTTCTGCCATTTGGTCTGCTATGTCTACTCCAAATTTTGTCTTGTTATAAAATTCGACCGTCTCAGGTAGGCCTCTTTTGCTTTTTCCAATTTTGACGGTTTTATGTTTGCAGCTGAGGATAAAAACTTTCTTTCTCGGTTTACTTTTATAAATTGCGAGTGTAATCTCATTTGATCGATACAGCAGCGACGAAAAGCGAGCTATAGTATCCTTCGTCGTTTTACAAATTTTAGGCAGTCCTCTTCTGTTTCCGCGTATTGTGCCAACCAGCGTGGTTATTTTGGCTAATAATTTATATGCCAGTGACAAACTTGTAAAAAAATTGTCGGTCGTTATGGTCCTCCCCATCGTACTATACGGTTCAATAAGTTTCAACACCACAAATTCACCCAGAGGTTGCGATGATGCTCGGTTTTCGTTCTTTCCTAAATAAGGAAATCCATTTACAATATATTTTGTTTGAACATCAGATGCCAGACAAAATTTCATTCCGAATTTGTCGGGCTTATTCGCTAAATATTGCGTAAACCTGCATCTGGCTTTGGTTGGGAAAAGTTGCTCGTCTATTGTAACGTTTGCACCAGGTTTATAGCAATTCTTCCTGTATTCAATAAACTTATCCCATACGGTTGATATCAGTGCAAATTTGTTATTTTTCAAACGTTCACTTCTGTCATCTTTACCAGCCAATATGCCGGGTCCTATACTGGTATCAGTAGCCATGACACAAAATTTCTTTTGTATTAAATGAATAAAACAAAATTAAAGTTTATTATATTATTCCTTTAACTATCCCTGCGAAGAAGAAATATAACATGAAGTAGGAATTTTAAGATAAAGTTGTCTAAACAGCCATTTTGACCCACGTGGTAGTTCTAGTCGTAGCGCCTCAGATAAAAAGCAGTCGCAGCGCGCGTAATAATCCGCGCTTGGTGATAGAAGACGGTCGCAGCGCGCGTAATGATCCGTGCTTGATGATAGAAGACGGTCGCAGCGCGCGGATTAATCCGCGCTTGGTGATAGAAGACGGTCGCAGCGCTTAATAATCCGCGCTTGGTGATAGAAGACGGTCGCAGCGCGCGTAATAATAATCCGTGCTTGGTGATAGAAGACGGTCGCAGCGTGCGGATTAATCCGCGCTTGGTGATAGAAGACGGTCGCAGCGCGCGTAATAATAATCCGTGCTTGGTGATAGAAGACGGTCGCAGCGTGCGGATTAATCCGCGCTTGGTGATAGAAGACGGTCGCAGCGCGCGTAATAATAATCCGTGCTTGGTGATAGAAGACGGTCGCAGCGTGCGGATTAATCCGCGCTTGGTGATAGAAGAC